>PVKB01002338.1:19547-293477 GCA_004027205.1 Ctenodactylus gundi
TTAGGTAAGGTTTTCCTATACCTATTTTCCTCAGGGTTTTTTTTTTTTTTTTATCATGAATGGATGTAGGATTTTGTCAAACACATATATGTAGGATTTTTTCAAACATATATGCCAACAAGATAGAAAATTGGGAAGAAATGGATGACTTCCCAGACACATACAAAATTGAACTAAGAAAACATAAAAACCTTGAGTAACCCCACTACACATACTGAAATTGAAGCATTAATAAAGTCTCTGCCTACAAAGAAAAGTCAAGGACCAGATGGATTCATAGCAGAATTATATCATAACTTCAGGGAAGAACTAACTCCAATGCTTTGCAAACTGTTCCATGAAGTTGAAAGAGAAGGAACACTACCATACTCATTTCTGGAGGCTAGCACCACCACCACCCTAGTCCCAAAACCAGACAAAGACTTAACCAAGAAGGAAAATTATAGTCCAATATTTTTAATTAATATAGATGCAAGAATTCTTAATAAGATTCTGACAAATAGAATCTAACAAGTAATCAGAAAGATCATACACCATGATCAAGCGGGCGTCATTCCTGGGATGCAAGGCTGGTTCAACATACGTAAATCAATCAATGCAATACACCACTTCAACAAAAGCAAAAACAAAAACCACATGATCACCTCAATTGATACAGAAAAAGCCTTTGATAAAATCCAACACCCTTTCATGATTAAAAACTCTGAGAAAAAAAAGGTATAGAAGGGCCTTACCACAAACCAATAGAAGTCATATATGCCAAACATACTGCAAATATCATTGTAAATGGCAAGACACTGAAAGCATTTACTTTTAAATCAGGAGTGCAACAAGGCTGTCCACTCTCACCACTCTTATTCAAACTACTCCTTGAAAACTTGCTATAGCAATCAGGCAAGAAGATGAAATAAAAGAAAAATATAAACAGGAAAAGAGGAAGTCAAGCAATCCTTATTTGCAGATGATATGATTTATCTACATATATAACCCCCAAAACTCCACTTTAAAATTCTTGGAAAAAATAAACAAGTTTAGCCAAATTGCAGACTACAAAATCAATACTAAAAAATTAATAGCTTTTCTCTGCACCAACAAGGAACTTACTGAAAAAGAGTTCAGAAGAACAATTCCATTCTCAATAGCCCAGCAAAAAATTAAATACCTATGAGTAGATCTAACAAAGGAAGTGAAAGGCCTCAATACAGAAAACTATAATGCACTTAGGAAAGAAGTTGTAGACGATATCAGAAAATGGAAAGACATCCCCTGTTATTGGATAGGCAGAATTAATATAGTCCTAATAACTATACTGCCAAAACTGATACACAAATGCAATGCAATTTTTTTCAAAATACCAACAATTTTTATAGGACTTGAAAAGGTAATCCTTAAGTTCATATGGGATCAAAGGAGACTTAGAATAGTCAAAACAATGCAGAGTAACAAGACTAACAGTGGAGACGTTACGATTCCAGACATCAAGTTATACTAAAAAGCAACACTTATAAAAACTATATGATACTGGCATAAAAACAGGTAGAACAGTGGAACAGAACTGAGGATGCAGAAACTAATGCAAATACATTCAGCTACTTGATCTTTGATAAAGGATCCAAAATCATACACCAGAAAAAGGATAGCCTTTTCAATAAATGGTGCTGGGAAAATTGGATATCCACATGCAGAAAAATGAACCAAACACATACCTGTCACTGTGCATGCACCAAAATTAAATCAAAGTGGATCAAAAACCTAGATATTAAAACTGAAACACTGAACCTCCTATAGGCAAATATCTAAAAGACATAGGTGTAGGCAAGGACTTTCTTAATAAGACACCAAAAACAAAAGAAACAGTTCCCAGAATTAACAAATGGGATTATGTCTAATTAAAAAGTTTCCACACATCAGAGGAAATTATCAACAGTGTAAAAGGAGAACCAGTAGAATGGGAAAAAAGTATCCACCCCCTACACCTCAGATAGGAGGCTCATAATGAGAATACACAGGGAACTGAAGAAAAGTTAGCCCCTCAAAATCAAAGATCTGATTGAAAAATGGGCAAAGGAAATGAATGGTCAGTTCTCAGATGAAGAAGTTCAAATGGCCAATAAATACATAAAAAGATGTTCAACATTCTTAACCATTTGAGAAATGTATATCAAAACGTCACTAAGATCTGACTCCAGAGAGAATAGCATATACCAAGAACAAAAACAGCAATCAGTCTGGTGAGGCTGTGGAGAAAAAGGAACCCTCTTGCACTGCTGGCAGGAATATAAACTGGTACAATCACCATGGTAAGCAGTGTGGAAATCTCTTAAAAGACTGCAAATAAATATCCCCTTGGATCCAGCAATACCTCTTCTGGGGAATTTGCCCAAAAGAGTCAAAAACAACATATAACAGAGATACATGTATATCCATGTTCATAGCAGCACAACTAACAAAAGCTAAAATGTGAAATACACCAAAATACCCATCAACAGAACAACTGATACATAAATGGTGGTATTTGTACACAATGGAACACGACTCATCTATAAAGACTGATATGTTTGAGGCTTCTGTAGGTAAATGGATGCATCTTGAGGCCATCATGCTCAGTGAAGCGAGTCAGAAAGACAAGGTTAAATATCAAATGAGTTCTCTAACATAAGAAACCCAGATCACAATTATTTCATAGAACTACTTAAGAGGAATAATGGGAATTGGAGGAGAGGGGTAGGAGGGTTAAAAAGGGAGAGAGAAAAGACTTGTAATTTGCCATGATATTTATATGCACAGAATACTCAAGATCAATGTAAACATTACGTATTGCATCTATCCACATCAATAAAATGGGGGTGGGGGGACAGTTACTGGACTTGCAAGCTCATGTAGGCCCCCAGTAGAATTATAGTAGAGGACTTCAATACACTACTAGCACAGATAGACAGGTCAACTAGACAGACTATCAACAAAGAAATATTACAGTTAAACCATTCATTGGAACAACTGGACTTAATAGATATCTAGAGTGTTCAATCCAACATTAACAGAATACACTTTCTTCTTAGCAGCGCAAGAGACATTTTCTAAAATAGACTATATCATATGCCACAAGATATGCGTAAATGAGTACAAAGGAGTTGAAATAATTCATTGCATACTTTCTGATCATAGCAGATTAAAGCTGGAAATAAATAGCTAGAGAAACTATACAAATACATGAACGTAAATAACTTATTACTGAACAATTAGTCACAGAAGTAGCCAGGGTAAAAGCCAAAACCTTCCTAGATTCAGATAACCATAGAAGCACATCATAACAGAACTTGTGGGACACCATGAAAGCAATGCTAAGTGAAAAATTCATAGCTATGAATGCACACTTTGAAAAATGCTGTTATCATAAATAAATAATTTTATGCTACATTTCAAGGTCCCAAAGAAAAAAGAACAATTTAAATCAAAAAGTATTGGTATAAAAGAAATTATAAAGAACAGATCAGAAATTTAAAAATTGAAACTAAAAGAATAATACAAAGCATCAATGACACAAAGGGTTGGTTCTTTAAAAGAATAAATAAAATTGATACACTCTAGCAAAGCTAACCAAAGGAAAGACAGAAAAAAACACATATCAATGCATTTGGGAATGAAAAGGGTGAAATTACAATGGACCGTGATGAAGTTTAGAGAATTATGGAGAACTATTTTGAAACCTTAAACAAATTGGAGAGCTTATACTTAAACAAACTGGAGAACTTAAACACACTGGAGAACATACAAAATACCAAAATTGAACCAAGACAACATAAAAACCCTGAAGAGACCCATAATAAATATGGAAATTGAGATAGTAATAAAGTCTCTACCCACAAAGAAAAGATCAGGACCACACGAATTCACAACAGAATTCTACCAGTACATTAGGTGGAGCTAGTACCAGTATTTCTCAAACTGTTTCATGAAACTGAAAGAGAATGAACATTGTCAAACCCATTTCTGGAATCTAGCATTATTCTGTTACCAAAACCGAAGACTTAACTAGGAAAGAAAACTATAGATCAATCTCCTTAATAAGCACAGATGCAAAAATCTTCAATAAGATTCTGGCAAACAGAATTCATTAAAAAGATTATAAACCATAATCAAGTTGGCCTTATTCCAAGAATACAAGAATGGCTCAACATATGTAAATCAATTAATGTAAAACACCAAATACATAAAAGCAAGAACAAAAACCATGTGGAAAAAAAGATGCTGAAAAAAACTTTTGGCAAAATCCAACATGCATTCATGATTCAAAAAAAAATCCTGAGGAAAATAGGTAGAGAAGGACCTTACCTCATGTCGATAGAAGTCATTTACGCCATTATCTACTGCTGACAATATACTAAATGGGGAAAAATTGAAATCATTTTTCCTTAAATGAGGAACAGGACAATTTCCCTCTGCCTACCAACCCAGATGCACCCCCCTCCAAACAACAGTGTATATTAATCTTTGCTACCCTTCAGTCGGCTACTGAATCCCATTGTGCAGAACCCTGGCTCATTAAAGCCACCTTTCTTCCTGAACTGATCTCCCATTGTTCCTGGCAAAATCTTACACAAGAATAAGGGTCAGAAGCAGAAGGTGAAACATCGAACGGTCTCTCTAACATGAGAGACCCAGATCACAACTTTTATGGAACTTAAAATGAAAAACAAAGTGAAACGGGGGTAGGGTGGGGAGGGAAGATGGGAGGTGTGGGTGAGGGGTGGGACAAAAGGAGAGTGGGAAAGTCCTTGTCACCTAGACAAGGTACACAGGTGCACAAAATGCTCAACTTCATTGTAAACCTTAAATTTTGCACTTATACATTCCAATAAAATGGGGGGAAAAAGAACAAAAGAATAAGGCATCCCTTTTCCTGTTGAGCCATTGTTTTACCCAGGAACCACTCAGCACTTTTCTCAGTCTTAAATCAGTCACTACTAATAGGTTGACTGTTGAACTTCAGGGGAATAATTTTACAATATAATTTATATTTCATGGGTAAATTTTAATTAAATTTAAATTGAATGAAATGAAATTTACCCTAGCAAATCACAAGAAATGAAATTCTTTCAACTAAAAGCATTGAGTACTACCTGGAACAAGAGCTTATCTGTCCTATTTTCATGAATAAATGGCAATCAATCAAATATATGAAAATGGAACAGCTGTGGTTATGTGAATTTATGGAAAAAAGGATCTCAGGCTAATTATTTTGATATTTGTATGGAGAGTGAAGCCCTACAGGTGCTTAAACAGGTATTCTGCTCTGTCCTGTGAAGCAGACATAGATCCACAGATCCTAGATCCATATGTCAACACAGGCACCAGGAGGTAGAGTAGTTGGTGAGCACATTCCAACTCACTGTAGTCACCAGGGGGCATACTTTGTACAGACAAAATAAAACTTAACCAAGGGCCAGGCAGGTGTCTAGATATAAATGTCCAAATCACACATTTATTTATCAAACATTCTAAGTGTCTAAGACACTCCAGGTACAATGAACATCAAAATGACTGAATCTCAAATACAAGGACCATACAGTTGACATTCTTAAGGACAAAAAATGAGTAGACCCAAGATTATCTGCTCCCCCCAGTGTCCTGAGGCTGAGGCCTGGGTCTTTTTGTTTTGGCTGCATCCTGCAAAAGTCAAACGCCAAGCATAGGAACTCCATCAAGCTCCCATCTGAGCTTTCATGTGTTCATTAGTTTATCATCTGATTTTCTTATACAGGGAAAAGGTGGAGAGGAATGTAATGAGAGAAGAGCAATATCCTTTTTTATCCTCCACATTTTTATTACTACGTATAGGTGACACACAGCAGTTACAAAAACTTGAGAATTTTGTGCACATATATATCACAACTTGATATCCTTTTGTAATGATGAGGAGGAGGTCAGACAGGCAAGAGCAAGGGAGAATAAAACTTTAAGAATAATACTCAAGGATTACCATGCTGACACACTGAATCTACCTGACCTGCATCAGATATCACAAGGTTTCTGCTTCATAGTTTGAGTTTTCCTGAATGTGACAACTATCCTCCTGCAGCCCTACTATGTACAGACTACTGGCTTCGAATACATAAGTTAAACAACAAAATACTTACTTTTCCAGGTAGTCTATTAATTACACATGTACACATTTATCCAGCTGGGTAAAGTTTATAACTGACCTTTTTTCCCTTTAACACCACAGAAGGGGACTAAAGGCCAAGGCGAGTCTAGAGCAGAGGCAAGATTTAGGCAAAGTATGCGTAGCAAAAAACAGCCACAGCCAGCAGGATGATGCCATTGATGTTCACCACTGTCCTCCACAAAGGCTGCTCAGAGGTGTCTGTCAGCTTCACCTTCATGGCTTCCTCCTCTTCCTTGGTCATCTTGGGTCCCTTCTGGTCCAGCCCACAAAACAAGTCATAGGCCCTCCTGAAGCATCCTTTTTCCTTCTCAGGAGCTTCTGTGTCTAAGACAAGACACAAAATATTAGAAAAGGCTCCTCGGAGACGCACCACACCAGGAAGCACTGAGTCTACTATTCTGCAGATATTTCCCAGTCTTCTTATTTTCCTGAATGTGAATGGTACCCAATGTACAAACAAACTTAATTAATGTTCAAGACAATACTAAAAGGACTCTACATCCTATGATCACATAATCTGAGTTTATTTCCATCAGGACCAGAGTAAATTTATTCTAATTGAGAAGAGTCAGATCAAGTAATAGTTTATTCACAGATAAAATGGCACAAAGCAGAATCTCCTGCGTAGCAGTTCTCACAAGCACGTAAAAAGTACAGAGGCATAGAAGAAACTATGTGAACAACTATCTACGAGAAAGAAAAGAGCTCTGGAAATTAAAAAGAGGCCAAAAGGAAAAACACTGGGGAAGCTGCAGAGAGCGAAGATGACATGACAGGAAAACAGAGGAGTTGAGAAGCCATCGTGAGCAGGGCCGGGAGCCACATAACTCGGTAACAGATGGGCAGCACCGGCCTCCAGGAAAAGCCTCTGCGTCCAGCAAGTGTAGTATGGGGTTTCTCACTGAGAGTGACTCCCTCAGCTTGGCAGCTAAGTGTATGAGAAGTCATTCTCAGCAATGCCACAATAGAGAATCACATAATCAGGAGCCATTATGGGAAGATCCTCAGTTTGAAATGCTTTGGGAAATCGAAGGCACAGATGAGCCCAGAGCTTTCAGAGTCATCCGTAACCAGTGACTCGGAGGTAACTGTCATAAAGAAAGGTGCAGAGAAGGCACAGCAGGCCACAGACCACTTCAACAGTTTGGGCCTCAGCAACTGATCATGGTGGGTGCAATGGCCCTGCCCATTGGTGAGAGATTCCTGGGCAGCCGTGAGTGGTTTGCTGTAGGGACTGCTTACAAAAGTGCTGAGTTGAGGTCTATCAGAATGCTTGGGCACTCTCACTGCCTACTCCAACTCAGAGTTCAGTGGTCTTCTGGCTTTCCATCTCAACCTCACATGGACTCAGGGGTACACCTTGACTCGGCCACTGGAGTGAAGGCACTCAAGCAAGGAGCACAATGCTGTGAATTTAGCAGAAGGAACAGCGAATGTGAGTCTCCTCAAGAGCATGAAGCAAAAACTGGGTAAGGAATTACAGTAGGCCTCAGTCAGCTTGCTACCCTTCCCTCCCCTATATCTACTCGACAGCAACACCAGAGGATCTGGAAAGAGACTACTTACCCAAATAACACAGACAACATTTTTTGATTCAATTGTTCTTTGTTTGTATTTTGGGATTATATTCCTTTTCTAGATGGAAGAGTTATTTTATTTTAGTTCTTTTTGCGATTTTTAAAGTCTTTTTATAGATGGTTGTGTTACTCTGTTTTATTTTATTCTCTTGTTCTTCCTATTATTTTTACTTAATTACATTTATTTTCTTCTAGTATTCAATTGCATTTTTGTATCAATTCTCTGTATCCCTTCTACTCTTCATTTTTTTTTTTTTTTTTTTTGAGACAGGGTCTCACTCTGTAAACCAAGACTGGTCCTAAACTCACTATGGAGCCCAGGGTGACCTTGGACTCAAGGCAATCCTGCTGTCTCAGCCTTCCAAGTGCTGGGATTACAAGCGTGGGCCACCACACCTGGCTTATGTGGTGCTGGGGAATCGAACTTGGGTTCTGAGTGCTTGCTAGGCAAGCACTTTAACTGCTAAGCCATTCCTCCAGCCCCACTTTTACTCTTCAATCTCCTCCAAAAGTAACCTTTTGTTTCAGTTCTTCTTTTCACTACCTCTGCCATTTTTATTAAGAATTAAGAATTTGTGGCTATCTAGACAATTATCCATTAACAACATTTTGCTATTTAGTTATGCCTTGGACATTAATGCAGATTTTTCCTCCATTGCCTCCTGTGAATCTTTTCCATAAGTCTATATGTGGTTTCTCTAGACAGCTATATTAATTATATTAATAGTATAGATCACATATTTTAATGTAAAGAATAGAATTTAATAGGTTATTGTGCTATGTGAATAACTGGTTTGCTTTGATTGTATCATTACTGCAGATTCTGTTTATGCTATTAATTGTGGCACAGTGGTTAATCTTAATCATTTTTCACTGTATTCCAAAGCTGACTCATTGTTGGGTCACCGATATTATTGTGATTCATTTTCCTATCATTGTAAGGTATATCGAGAAACTGATAAAAAGTTATACACTAAGAAGGCCCTTAAAGTTAATATACAAGTTCATTGGAAATGGGCATAAATACCAAAATATAACCAAGTTCAAAAAAAATCAAGGAATGACATAATCTAACTGAAAAGATCTTGACAACTGGAACAGATTTCTTTTTCTCATTGCTAACTGACCTGAAACCATCAGCAATCGAACCATGAGAAAACAAGGCAGTAAGATATATTTAAAATTGCTTCCTCCTAAAAGGTGATTTCACAGTTCTGGACACAGACGAAGTTACAGGATAGTTAGAACCTTTATTGCCAAAATGTCTATACTACCAAATCTAGTACATAGATTCAATGCAATTTCAATCAAAATACAAACAGCACTTTTCATAGAACTAAAAAAAGAAATCCTAAATTATACAGAATCGCAAGAGACCCAGAATGGCCAAAGCAAAGGAAAGGTACTCAAAAACCAATTATATCTTATGTTTGAGCTGCTAAAAGAATAAACCTTTAAATTTCAAAACATATTCAATGGACTTAAAGAAGAATTTGTTAAATATATAATGTTCTTAATTGATAAAGAAAAAAGTTCAGCAAATTTATAGAAAACACCAATAAAAAGTTGCCTGAGATAAACATGCCAATGCAAGATATGAAGAACTATTTTGATAAAGAAGTAGAAAACTTGAAAAGAAATCAAAGTAACATTCAGGATGTGAAAAATTCAATTGAAAGCAAAGAAAGCCAGCTTGAGCATTATGACGAAAGAGTATCAGATCTTAAAGATAAGATTGATGAATTGACCCTGTACTCAAGAAAAAGCAACAAGAAAACAAGGTACCTGGGTGCAACAGCTGTTGGATGACTCAAAGAAAACCAACCTCAGAAATACGGAAGTAAGGATGAAAAACAGAGGACAATACTTAAGGTAAAAAGAATTTATTCACCAAAACATTAGCAGGAAATTTTTCAAATCTAGGAAATGAAATTAATATTGAGGTACAAAATGCATATAGAAACAAAATAATGTGGAACAGAAAAGAACCCCTCTGTGACATATCATAACGAACATATCAGAAATCCAACACAAGGAAGAACATTAAAAACTGTGAAAGAAACACAGCAAGTAACCTACCAAGGCAAGTCTATCCAAATAATTGTGGATTTCTTAGCACAAACTTTAATAGTGAAGAGAGCTTAAAGTGAAATCTTACAAGCTTTTTTTAAAAAGCAAATATTAACTCAGGCTATTGAGTCCAGGAAAAATACCCTCTAAAATTGAGAGAGAAGTAAAAATTTTCCATAACAAAGAAAACCTAAAGAAACTTATGACCACTAGACCAGGATATCAGAAAATACTTAAGGGAATCTTAAGATGCAGGAAGCACTGAAACCTTATCCTATTAACTGTCAATGTTAATGGTTTCACTCTCCTATCAAAAGACACAGACTGAAGACTAGAACATAAAACAAAACCCAAGTATTTGTTGCCTGCAAGAGTCACACCATAAAGAAATACAGACTGAAAGTAAAAAATGAAATCAATACTCCATATAACTGGATCTCCAAAATAAGCAAAAATAGCTATACTATTTTCAGACACAATAGATTTCAATCCAAAACCAATCAGAAGAGAAAAGACTGGACACTATATACAGGTCAAAAGCTGATTTTAAAAGTCATTTACAACAGACCCACTGCCAATATCATACTACGCGGAGAAAATTAAAAACATTTTTTCTAAAGTTGGGAACAAGATGAGGGTGCCCATTTCTCCCACTTCTGTTCATTACACTTGCAACAGTAGCCAAAGCAATCAGGAAAGAAAATGAAATAAAAGGATTATAAATAGGAAAAAAATAAGTTAAAATAGTCTTATCTGTAGAAACATTATCATTTAAAGAACAGACCCTCAAAACCCCACCAATAGACTCTTAGAACAAATAAATTCATCAAAGTGACAAAATACAAAATTAATGCACAAAAACGAGTAAAATTCCTTTAAACCAATAATGAAATCATTAAGCTAAGAAAAAAATCACAAAAACAATCCTATTCATAGCAGCCTCAAGAAAAAATACTTGGGAATCAACCTAAGGAAGTGGAGGACTTCTATGACAAAAGTTATAATATGCTGAAAAAAAGAAACTGAAGAGAACATTAGAAAATGGGAAGATATCCCCTGTTCCTGGATAGGTAGAACTAATATTATCGAATCCCCCTGCTACCAAAACTGATATACAGATTCAATACAATTCCAGCTGAAATATCAACAGAATTTTTCACAAAACTAAAAAAAGAATTAAATTATATGGATTCACAAGAGATCCAGAATAGCCAAAGAAATCCTGAGCAACACAACAAAAACAAGAGGAGTCACAACCTCACACATGACGCCATATTACAAAGTATACTGGTTTTTTAAATGTAATATTAGCACAAAAACAGATAGATGAACCAATGAAGCAGAAATGAGGATGCAGAGACAACCCCAGACACCTTCAGCCATCTGATCTTTGATAAAGAAACTAAAAACATTCACTGGAGGAAAAGATAACCTCTTCAACAAACGAATCATGAAAAAATGGCTATCCACATGTAGAGAATGAATTTAGATCCACAGTTGTCACTATGTACTAAAATCAAACCAAAATGGATTAAAAACCTAGGTATTAAAACTCAAACACTAAAGCTGCTGCAAGATAAAATAGCCAAAACCACTGAAATCATAAGCAAAGACAATGATTTTTCTCAACAAAATGCTTGTTGAAAAAGAGATAACACCAAGACAGAACAAGTGAAATTATATCAAATTTAAGTTTCTGCACAGCAAAGGCAATGATCAACAAAGTTAAGAGAAGAAATAATAGAGTGAGGAAAATATTGTCATCTAGTTCTAGCTAAAATTTAGAATAAACAAATACTTTTTTAAAAAAATAAGACTCTCTAAAATAAAAGCTTCAACCAAAAAAATGGACAATTGAAATGAATAGACATTTCTCAGAAGTACAAATGGCTCTATGTGGAAAAAATGCTCAGCATCTTTAGCCACTAAAATCTTGCAAACCAAAACACTAAGATTCCATCTTGATCTAGTTAGAACGGCAATTTTCAAGACCTCAAAAAATAACAAACACTGTCAAGGCTGTGGGGGGAAAGGACACCTCTACATTGTTGGTGTGACTGAAAACTAATATAACCATTGTGGACATCAGTATGGAGATTCCTCAAAAAATAGAAAATAGACACGAGCACTCTTATGTTTACAAAAGAGCAAAAGACAACACAAAACAGTGGTATATGCACACCCATTTATCAGCAGCATAACTCACAAATAGCTAAATCCTGGAAGAAGCCAATATGCCCATCAGTGGATGAAGAGAGAAGGAAAACGGGGCGTATATATACACAATGGAGTACTACTCTGCCATACAGAAAAGTAAGTATGAGTCATTTGTAGCAAAGTGGATGTGCCGAAAGAGCATCATGCTTAACAAAATGATCAGCACACAGAATGTTAAATATATGATTTCTCTAATACGAGAAACTAAATTATAAACAAGCAAAAGAGCACAAAAAAAGAAAAGGTGATTGGAAACAGGGAAATAGATTTTTTTGGAGGGAGAAAGGAGAAGTGGGGGGTTGAGAGGGTGGGAAGAGGAAGGAGAATGAAAAGATCAGGATGCAGTAAGTGGACTCCTAAAGTTGAGTGTGATTGTTACACACCATGAACATATACTAATAAAAGGAATAATGGGAGGAGAAAATAAATATTCATTACAACAATATGTATTCCACCAAAAAAGTAATAGTTTGTGAAAGACCAGTGTTCACAATGGGCTGCAGAACGATGACACAGGAAACTAACACACGGAAAACTCACCTTTGAAATGTACAAGTTGGGAAAGCAATGTGACTGGCATGACTAAAGACTGAACTGGCGGCACCTGTCAATCCTAAGGTTTTACAACAGACCAACCTTCATCCTTACCTCTCGTTCTCTCACACACCTTAGAGAGACAAGCAACCATACATCTCTCCCTTTTGATTCCCTCTGCTAAAACAGTAGAATGGGAATAAAAGAAAAAAGAAATTGAGCTCACTGCTAGCCCAAGTGAGAAATGCATTGTTGTCTGGGGGCAATAGGAAGTTAGGTGGCTTTGGGAAAGTCTCTAGGCCTCATCTTGCTCCTCTGTAAAACTGGAAAAATTGTATTTGCATTACTGGCCTTAAAAGGATGAGATGGTACAAAACCAAATTACTAAACTAGAATGAAACGTTTATAATTAAATCACATTATGATCATATCACCACGATGGCAATGAGGAGGATGACATTGCAGCTTCAAGGCTTCTCTATGCTAATGACGTAGCGGAGGGTGATTCGACGCCCATGGTCCCTCAAAAGACTTGACTGTGCTTTAGTAGATTTCAGTAATGTCTTTGCTACTTTTTCATTGTTTTGACAAAAATACCTGGCATATACAAATTAGGGGAGGAAACATTTCATTTTAGTTCACAGTTTCAGAGGGTCATGGAAACACATAGCAGAGGCAGAGGTGGAGGCAGCTCCCCATGACACTGAAAGCAGGAAGCCAAGTCCCCAAAGGAAAGAAGGAAGTTGCATTTATCCTTCGAGGTCCTGTTCCAGTCACCTGCGCCTCCTGGGTCCAGCCTCAGTGTTCTGCTGTTTCCAGGTTTAAGCCCCTAATCCACCACATACCTGTGATCTAATCTACATGCCTGTAATTTATAATCTGTCACGTGCCTATCTTCCACCATGTGCCTATAATCCACCACATGCCCATAATCCACCTCTCCAGACCAAGCCCCAATCTCCTAACAGCACATGGTTCCACAGATGATCCAGAACATCCAAACACCTGAGGCTTGGGGGACATTCAGATCCAAACCACAACAGGTACTCAGTTTTATTTCACCATTACTTCCTCAAGAAATAACAGAATTCAAGTGCTCCCCTGAACCTCAGATGTCACCAAGCCAATTCTCTGGCCAGTGTGGGAGTCCTCTTTACAGCAGCCTTGCTGGATGCACACCTGTCATTCATTTCTTTAGAAGCCAACTCATTAGAAAACTCCTTAAAATCAATCATGATGGTGACAATTATAGCCAATTCTAAAAGAATTATCTCATCCAATGTTTTCAACAGTGCTCTGAGGTATGAAATATCACTTAGAATGTGCTTACACGAGGAGTCTCAGTTGTTTTTTAAAAATGGTTCCATTCACACAAGGTAGTAAGAAAATAATTAAGGATTCATTCCCAGTTCTACTTTATTCCATCCAAATCCTACCTCCTTACTCTGAGTTAAAACTGTATGGGTTTTTCTGACCCATTGAAGTCTGTCCTCTGATTCTAAAATAATTTCTTCTTCCATATTATCACCTCTCAAGACTCAAAATACTCCTTATCCACATCCTTTTAAAATCTGTGACATCTTCACTCAATTTGAAGTCATAATTGGAGGTAGGAGATGTAGGAAGTTTGTTCAAACTTGTGTGTTGCGTGGAAGGAGCTGCCTGTGGCTTCACGTTCCTCACAGTTAAAAATTTTAGAACTGAAAAAGCATTAGACAAAAAGAGTAGATTGAACCAGGACTACTGACAAGGCCTCTCTCTCTCTCTCTAAGCCAAATTTATATATCTGTTTAGAAAAAAGTCTCTCTCGTCCTCCCTCAGTTTCAATTTGTGCTCCTATAAAATGAGATGTAACATCAAATGATTTCTAGGGCCTTTCTAGAACCCGAATTTTGTGACATTCCTCATGGCCAGATGTACAACTTGTGCTACTTCATCTGTGATGTCCTTCAGAGGGAGGAATGAGCCCCCACCCAACACCAAGTAAACCATGTGACATTGAGTTCCCATCCTTCCACACTCCATACACATCAGTCCTCCTTATATACACCTCTCCTCTGAGTGGAGATAAAGTCGCAACACTAAAGCTGAAGAATACAGTAATTAAAAGGGAAATCCTCTGGGCACAAGGTGAACATCATCTCAGGCTTTCAGAGAAATCTGATTTCCTAAGCTGTTATGAGAACCAATAGCCCTCCATCCCATCCCACTAGAACTAAACATGGGTTTTGGTCCATCTGTTCTCAGTACACAGGCTACATCAGAAGATCTCTGACTCTTCTCTATACCTGGATGGAGCCTCAATCAAGGCAGGGTGGCAAATTCCTCATCCCTTGGTTCAGTAAGCATTATGTAACACACAAGTGAGGCAGCTTGTATAGCACCTCCCCCCTCCCAAAACCACTGCTCCTCATAAAAACTTCCCAAAATGATTTCTCCTCCTCATTCCCACCCTTCTCTTCAAACCCTCCTGGAGAAGAGATGTGGGCCTTCACAAAGGCATGTGGTAAGACTTCAGTAAATTCTTGCTACTATGGAGTAAATGTTATGGCTTGGGAAGAGGCTCCGAGTCACAAATCACCTATTTCAATGGCTTCCTTTGGGGCTTCCCGGATGTCCTCCTCTTCTGCGTCCAAGTCAATTCTCTCCTCTTTGCTGTTGCGGAGGCTCCAGCACAGGCGGTAGAGCTGCAGGGAAAGCAGAGCACGTTAACAGAAAGATCCAGCAGTGTCTCAGAAAAGAATCAGAAAGAACAAAGAGAGGAAAAGATGCATGGTCTCTTAGTACCAAAGGAACACAGATAACAATTCCCACATGCACAGCATTATCTCTAAATATTTTGGGAACACACATGTAAATCATACACTCTAGCTCTTACAGTATAGGTGTATTCATAGACTGACCAGCATCATATATAGAACTGTCCGGTGAAGCTGGGTATGGTGGGAGGCTGAGGCAAATGGATCTCAAGTTGAAGTCTAGCTTGAGTAACCTAGCAATATTCCATCTCAAAAAGGAGGCTGAGCAGAGGATGTAGCTCGATGAGAAGGCCCTGGGTTCAATCCCATCAGCCAGAGAAAAGAAAAAAGTAAAGGAAGGAAGGAAGGAAGGAAAGAAGGGAGAAAGGAAGGAAGGAAGGATGGAAGGAAGGAAGGAAGGAAAAAAGGAAGGAAGTAAGGAAGGAAGGAAGGAAGGGAAAGAAAAGAAAGAGAAATGCATGTTGAATGTATAAATTATTTTTACACATGATAAAAGAATTTGTTTCTTTTAGCACTGCTGCTAGTAAGTAGGATTAGATGGCTTTTTTCCAAACCAGCAGCGTAGGATCAAATTTTTGTACTATGTCTTATTGTGGAGACAAGCATCTATAGAATAACGAGCCATGTTTTAAAAAGGTTGGGGGTGGTAGAGTCAGGCACCCAGCTCTTGTTGACACAGCATAGAGTATAAATAAGAAACTTGAAGTCTGAAGAAAATTAATGAAACGTGTTCATCCCAATCACAGCATTGGTGACTACCTTGCTTTCTCTACTTCAAGAGGAAGCACAGAACTATGTTTGGAGCATGATGTTGTCAAGCTTCTTCCATTTGCCTGCAAAAGCCTCCACGCTGTTGGACCTTATAGATGCATAGTATTCCATTGTGTGTAAATACCACAGTTTGTGTATCCACTGGAGGAGCTCTAATACTTTCGAAGACTGAGACTTCAAGTAGCTATAGATACACACAAAGAAAGCCTGTGATAGTTCCAGTAGAGACATCACAGTGATTCTGCAGCTATTAACATAGTTTTGCTTGACACTAAGGTTTGTCACAACTTCTGAAACCTTGACAATAAGGTTGAAGATCTCTTGGCAATTCCATAGGCTCTTGTATTTGTATATGCATGAATAAAGTGTTAACAAAATCCTTTCTCTTTCCTGTGGATAAATATGACCTTAGGTTAATTTTCTAGCTCTGTTTCCTTGAAATCCTGAAAAAAGTGGAACATCATCTGTGTTGGGTTACCAGACCACGATTGCCTATGGTAAGACAGGCCCATAATTATAATCTTTATAAAATGTGGTAAGATTATTTTAAAAATACCTAAGCCAATGGAACCTCTAGAGCTAAAGAAGTATAGCAGAAATTGTAGAAATCTTAAGTCAATTGGACATTGACACTGTTCTAGAAATTAAATGCCTCTTTCAAAATTTATGTTGAAATTTAATTGCCATTGCTCATAAGAGTTTTCTAGATCACGAGGACTCTGCCCTCATGAATGGTAGCATTTCTCTGATGACAAAAGGAAGACCAGCCCCTAAACTTCCTCCTATCTTGCACACACTCTGTTCCCATCTACATTCTACCATTTTATCATGCGGCAAGAAGCCCCTCACCAGTTGCAGCCCCTCAATCTTAGACTTTCTAGGCTCCAGAACTGTGCACCAAATAAACTTTTATTGTTTATTATTTACCCAGTCTATGATATTGTGTTAAAGAAGCAGAAAATAGACAATGACTTCTTGATACACATGTCTTGAATTCTATGGACAATCATTTGGTGACTTTATCAGAAAATAAGTCAAGAGGCAAACCATCCTGCATGTTTCCCTAGGAGCAGTTATTTTGGTTATGACCCTTGGTAGGATGTCTGGGAAATCTGACCACATGACCATTATAAGAAATACCAGTTCCTCTCTTGAACATGGAATTCTTAGCCTGGATAGCTTCATCCCCTTCATGTGATCTTATTTTCGTGGTATCTGAGCTGTCACTCAGAGAGCAGCTTCCACAGAACAGTCCCTAGACCAAAGTGCATGGTGTAAGGATTCCTGTTGAAGACCTAGGCTTCAAACTGCCCAGCTGTCACAGCATGCACTGTATCCTTCTAAATGAAACCAATGACAAATATAAGTCATGCAAGTGTGAGATGCCTAATTGATCTGAGGCCAACCAGAAGTATTGCAGCAAGAATATGAACCATCAATGGGTATGAAATACTCACGTGCACCTCAGGAATGGGCCTGGTGAGCAGAGAGATGACTGTGATGGTAATTAAAGTAATGACAAAGAGGATAATGGCAAAGTACAAGTAGTGAACTCCACAGATGATTGTGGGACAGTTGCTGGGCTCCATGCAGCTCCCAGTTCCATAGGCAAACTCAGTAACCATTCGGGAAACCCCAATTAGAAACCCTAGAATCAATCCCCAGAAGGCTCCCTGTGAAAGAAAACTCACAGTTAATTATTGCTGAACCCATGAAACAGGCGAGCACACTGACATTCCTCAGGAACTTCAGGAATGGGGGGGAAAGGGGTAGAGAAACAAAGATGAGAGTAATGGTAGCTCCAGTGCCTCTAAAATCAGTACACTGTAGCTCAGACTCGGTGGGTCAATGGGGCAACCTGCCCTGTTTCAGCAATATGATCTCACCTGGATCATAAAACAATCATTCATAATGTAATGAGGTAAAGTGTCTAATATCTGGTAAAGAATGTTAAT
Organism: Ctenodactylus gundi; assembly: GCA_004027205.1. Classification (NCBI taxonomy): domain Eukaryota; kingdom Metazoa; phylum Chordata; class Mammalia; order Rodentia; family Ctenodactylidae; genus Ctenodactylus; species Ctenodactylus gundi. The sequence continues at coordinate 37,597 of PVKB01002338.1, forward strand.
CTCAAGCCTTAATTAAAAAACAAATCCTTTTAACTTAAAAAATAATTTGGACTTCTCTACCTATTCCAGGTACTGTCATTACCAGCATCCAGATTCAGGCACATTCAGATATCAAACAGTTCTTTGTAAACTGTCTTCCTTGAAGACATGGAAAAAAGAAATTAGGTCTTTGAGGGGTGAAGGAAAAGGAACGAGTCCATGAATGTATATACAGTATTTCCTTTTCTGCCCTCTTCTTAGATCAACAGTTACTATGTTTAGTTTGAGAACACAAACTTGCACCAACAAATCTTCACGTTAAGGGTTGGATTTGTGTATCAGAGACACTGGAACCTTCAAGAAACTGAAAACATTAGAAGACTATTTTCCAAGAGTTTTGTAAAACTCTTTTATTTCTTCTCATCTTTCTTCCTTTCTTTCCTCTTTTCTTTGTTTCCTCTCTCCTTTCTCCCTTTTTTCCTTTCCTTTGGTCATTCCCCACCTAAGGAACCAGTCAACCACCAAAGGTCATATTTTAACAGGAAGTGACAAATTGGAGTGTGTTCTTAGAAGGAGGGCCAAGAGGAGGCTTGATAATTTTTGCCAGGGGTTGGCCAGCCCCTCTGCTACTCCTACATTTTATATTCCAAGTATCCTAAATTACCACTTCTTCTCTAAGTATGTCATACATCTACGTCTCAGGGCCTTTTCCATGTCATTCTCTCTGTATGGAAGAAAATGGATGCTTTCTCTCTGGAAACTTTGTTCCAGCTCTCATAAAGTAGTTAGAACGGTATGGGTACACCCTTTTTGCTTTGGCTACAGCGATATGGGCAAAACTTCATATGAGCACTGGTGCCACTATGATGTAATCGCTCATTCACTCCTGTGTCTTCCTTTCTGAACTGGGAGTTTGTCTGAGGAAGCAATCAAGGTTCATTTACTTGCGTTTCCAGTGCCTTGCCTCATCCTGGCATCTTCCATAAATAAATACTTCCACAAACGAGTAAGAAAAAACAAGAATAAAAAGGAATAAATTAATAAGAAAAAACAAAAGTAAGCACCCCATATACTTATTTCTTCAAAAATGTATTGATTTTATATAGTTGATATGAACATTATTGATGAAACCTCCCAAAGCTTCCTTTTTTAAAAATCAACTAACCTCTTTCTAGTCCTTTATTCTTTATATTCAAGAGGATCTTGAAAAATCTCATGGCATTTGAGATTTTCTGAGACTCTGAGTTATCCCTCAACAAATACAGTATCTGATGAATCCTGGGGATCCCCTTGAAAATTCCTAGGAACTTCAGGGGCAGAGTGGCTTTTCTGGGCATATGTCAGAATGATACCTACTGGCTCAGTGACTCTCTTCCAAAACACAGCAACCAAGAAGACAGCCGCAATGGGGGGTCCCAAGTAGCTGGTGATGGACTGGATGTAATCAAAGAGCTGCCCACTCTGTGCTGACTGCACCAGGGGCACCCAGGCAATACTAATTGCAATCAGCAGGAGGATGAACAACCTGCAATCAAAGTACAACAGAATGTCCACAAGTAACTACATCAATGTGAATATATATCTTACCATGTATCATACACACACCACTAGCAAATATATACATATCCATATACACAAATATATACATATATAATAAGGCTACAGCAAGAAAAATAATAAGAGAATTCTTTTTTCTGGTAGTTGGGATGAAGCCCCGGGTCTTCATAATTACCTACATCCCCAGTTGATTTTTGATGTTTGATTTTGAGATAGGGTCTCACTCAGTCACTAAGTTTCCCAGCCTAGGCTCAAACTGGAGATCCTCCTGCCTCAGTTTCCCACAGTGTTTGGATTATAAGCCTGTACTAACAGTCCTGGTTTCATCCTTTATCACTTTTTTAAAAAAAATTAATTACTCTTTTTAAAAAGGAATACTGGTCACGACCATTAGATTAATTCAATGATTAATCACTATTCTTTATATAAAAAACACTGACGTTTGTACCTTCAAAGAAGCCAATGTAATTTTGACCCAGTGTGAGAGTATTATAAGGGAGCTATAAAATTATGACCAGCTGCACACATTAATAGGGTCATCTATTCTAGCATTTTCTCCAAAACACTGGAGCTCTAGGCTTTTCACCACATTTGGAAATTCAATTTGCGTGGTTTTTTTTTTCTGCCTTATTCAACCTATAGGAAAGTCATCTACACCTATGAGTAGATGAAACACACTTGACTTTCAATGGTTACTTTGGCCCAGTCACTACTGTACAAAAATTCCAGTCTGGGAGGTGGTAGAGTATAGGAACAGGGACATAGACTTTGGAGCTGTACAGCTCTGGATTCAAATTCTTATTATCTCTATGTAACAAGGGACATATTTACCTTCCTGCAATCATGAGCTCTTTCTCAGATGCTCTCTTCCGCATCTTGGTGTAGATGTCCATGGTGAAGAGGGTGCTGGCGCTATTGAAGATAGAGGTCAGGGAGCTCATGAGAGAGGCCATCATGACTGACAGCATCAGGCCCCGCAGACCTGGAAGAGAAGGAGTTTCTGAATAAGGCCAATACCTCAGCTCTTCGGTGCTCAGGAAATATGAGGGCTCAAAATTTTCTGGCTTTCTGAAACCATGCCATATTTTCCAACTTATCTCTCAAGAAGGAATGGATATTTTAAGAAATGAACTATTACTTTAAGTTGCATCATAAGCCCACAGCAGATAACAAAAAGCTAGAGAAATTACCTATAGGAGGTCAATATTTTCTAATTGAATGATATGATGATGGTGGTAGTGGTGGGAGTGGTGTGTGTTTTGACCTAAGGTATGGGTTTCCATGTGAGGGGACTTTTATAAGATGTCTCACCCAACATGAAATAGCAGAAAGATATTTCAAGTAGGATTCAAACTATGGTGCTCTCAGAAAAAGTAAAAAGACAATCATAGGATGGAAGAAATATAGGCACATTACATATCTGGCAAGGCTGTTATATATAGATTACATAAAGAATTCCCACAGTCCAATGATAAAAAGACAAACAGCCCAACTTAACATGGCAAAGAATCTGTATAGCTATTTCTCCAAAGATATACAAATGGCCAATAATGATATTAAAAGATGTTTGACACTAAGAAAACTCCAATCAAAGCCACAATGAGTAATGTTCCACACCGGCTAGGATTTGTTTTAAAGCAGACAATAAAAGTGTAAGTAAAGAAATGAGGACTATCTGACATCACTGGGAGAAATGAAAAATGGCAAATTATTGAGGGAATATGGATAGTGGTTTTTCAAACAGTTAAGCACAGAGCTACTGCCATAGGATCCATCAATTCACCTCAAGGCAAATAACATGCATTTATGCAAACACTAACACATGAATGTTTATGGTAGCATTATTTATAATGCCTAAAAAGTATAAACAACTCAATATCCATCAACTGAGCAATGGATAAACCAAATGTATAGAAAAGTGATATAGATTATCATGTAATGGAAATAGTGTTCAGTAACAAAAAAAAGAATAAGGTTCAAATGCATGCCACAGCTTATATAAACCTTGAAAACACAGTGCTTAATGAAACAAGACAGTCACAAAGTAGCACATATTATATGTACAAATACTCAGAATAGGCAAATCTGTAGAAAGACAGCATATTAGTGCTGCCTTAGTGAATCAGGAATGGTTGCTTATTTCTTTATGGAAAGGATTTCTTTATGGGGTGATGATTTTTTAATTACAATGATGATTGCACAACTCTGAATATACTAAAAACCATAGAGTTGTGCACCTAAAATAGGTGAATTGTGCCCAGGTAAGACTAGAAACAATAATTGTTGGCGAGGGTGTAGGAAAAAAAGGAACTCTACTCCACTGCTGATGGGAATGCAAGCTGGTACAGCCATCACGAAAAGCTGTCTGGAGGAGGTTCCTTAAAAAGCTGAGAATAGAAATTGCTTAGCTTCATATGGCACCCAGAAATCTACATGTAGGTTATAGCCAATCGCCTCCCAAGAAAGACCCCTCCAGCACCCCCAGGAAAGACTCTCACCATTAGGCATGAGCTCCACCACCAAGGTTGGATAGGCAATGTTGGAGCACCCAACTGTGGTACCACAATATTTTTCACATTCTGAGGGGACGACACAGGCAATTTTGTCTGAGGAGAGATAAAGAGCCGTATCAGTAAACACACACTGGGGAAATAGTTTTAAAGTTGTTTACCTTCTTAAAAACAACGCTTCAAGCCATTAGTAGTGGTGCAGGCCTGCAAATCCAACACTCTAGGAGGTAGAGGCCTGCAGCCAAAGACATGACTATTCTATCTGTATGCTGGAGGGCATTTACCAAACTGGTGCACTGCAGCTCTCTAGTTTTTTTGTTTTGTTTTCGGTTTTCTTACCATTATTTCACATTCCAGGAAGCAGATTGGACTCATGATGACTAACCACATCATAATAATAACAATATAAATAGCAGCGCCACAGAGGCCATAAAAAGGACCAAGGAAGAATGAATGTACCACCCTAGATCGACAAATATGTATGGCTCAGGATGCTTTGAAGGAAATTGTCCAGGAAATAGGGCTTAGGGAAGAGGTGATTAGAGACTGGCTGAGATTTGATAACATTAATTTATAAAGGGCATCATAAATACCACTGCAGTCTGCAGTAGGGGACAGGAGAAGCAAACATTATTAGCTAAAAGACGCAACCTGGAAGCATGTCAGGACAAAAAAAAAAAATGAGAAATCCACTGCCAATGTAAGAAACACGGGAAGATTGCCCCTAAAAGGCTATACTCTTATGTTGCTCCCTGACTAGCAGAGAAATCAAAGATGCTTGGTAATCATGGTAAATATATATACATCTATGAAAGAGGGAACATGAAGCTAGAAGACTTTAGAAGGGACTCAGCCAGAGAAAATGAGAGCAGCCTGTGAGTCCAGCTGAATGAGTCACCTGGGTACAGAATACGGCTCAGCATCCCTGGCATCACCATGAGGAACATGGGCAGCAGCTTCATGTATCCACACAGGACACAGCCAGCCTTCACATGAGACATGTTCTTGGCTGAGAGACAGCGTTGCACAATGACCTGTGAGGGAAAGCTCATTGAAAGAAAAGTGCAAGCTAAAGAGGCCGTGATGGTCTTCCATTATCCCAGCTTTCCAATACTGAATTCCTTGGCCCAAGAATCCCATGACACCAGGATTCAGCAACCCAGAGACCAGGTGACTCTATCTTCCCCTGCCTTTCCCAACCTCACAAGTCACATACTGGCAGGAGAATCTGCTGCGCCGTGGAGGGGAAGACTCTGTCCACTCTGCACATCAAGCTTGGTTACCTGATCTGTGCACCAGTACCATAAGGCAAGGATAGATAGCCCAAAAATGAGCCCAGGCCAGGGGAGGTCTCCGCTGAGAGGATCTCGAAAGATGTGAAAAGAGTCCGCCCTTGGAGTATAGCATGTTTCCTTGACAGTAGTATTTCCATAAGAAATCAAGGTTGGAATGGCTTTCATGTACTTTTCCATAAAAGCATCATACCCTCCTACTTCGTGGAAAGCTGAAAAACATTAGCACAAAAACAAATATTCGAAAATGTTCAGCTCTTTAGAGGGGTTTCTTCTGTAGGCACCAGAGAAACTGAAAGGATTCAACAATCAACAAAAACCCCTGCTGTGTGGTCTTGAACAAGTTAGCTTCTCACCCAGAAACTCAGTTTTCTTATCTGTAAAGTAGGATTACTAACACTATCAAAAACCCTTGGGAGCTACAGTGAAGATCAAAAGCAATAATTTGCAACGTGCTCCAACCACAAACTTCTTCACAAAAGGGAAGGTATTTTATTTAAATGAAAGCCTTATTTTTTTATCACATGCAAAGACTATACATTTTCCCAGACTTCCCCTTGTCAGCCATAGTCGTTAGTACTCAGAACAGAAACACCTCTCAGCTGTGTGCCCCTGAATAAGCCATCCAGCCCCTGTTTGTTGATCCTCAAGGCCTACTGAGATAAAACAAATAACAATTCCTGAAAAACCAAACATTAGAGAACAGACAACACGTCAGAAGCCTTGTTTACCTAAAAATAAAATGTATTTTATACTCTCTCATCACAAGCACCACTAGACCTAGGGTTTCCAGAGTTGTCTTTAGAATTTTACAGACAAGTAAAATTTTAATAAACGAGGAGATGGAGGGTAGGGGGCAGTCCTCAACACTCAGTGGCCAATCTTTAAATGCTGTGAAATTAGGGAACTGAGGGGAAAACTAGCACCTACCATCAACGATTCATAAAAGAGTAGATGTTTAATATCAAAATATAAATAAGATATAGTCTATAATTTAAAATACTTTACTATATTTATTAGTATCTTGATGAATTTAGCCTTATTCTTTTTCCCCCCAAAGTTTCTCTGCAAAACACGACACTATGGTATTATGGACCCACACTGGGAACCACTGGCCCAGGATGAAGAGAAGGAACAACAGGCAATCCACAAGTTCTGAGAGATAGGCCTACCCTGAGTCCTCTAGGGGTGAGGAAGCTGCCCCTGCTCAGCCACCAGGGAAGCCAGTCTAGGTTAGACCACTGCCACATGGAAGGGTCAAATGTTCAAGCTCACTACTGAGACTGGAGGCACACAAAGGGGCCAGATTTGCTTTTCTCATCATGGGATGCTGAGCATCTGCCCCTGCTTTCCCAGCCTGCCCTAACCCAACTTACCAAACCCAGTCAGGATAAAAGATCCCACCAGCATGATGAACGTCTGCAAGGTGTCCGTGTATATCACAGCTGCCAGGCCCCCTAAACAGGCAAGAAGGGAGCATACCTGATCTCTGGTGCAGGGTGACCTGCTACCTGCCCCATCTTCTACCTCTCACATGCCTTTCGAGAACCACCTCCCCTCCCCCAGCCACTCATCTGCCTTTCTCATCTTGTTACAGTATTCTGCTACCCAGCATGTTCTCAGCCTCCACGTTCACAAAAATGCTTTCAAGGCCTTGGGGAAAAGAGAATGTTTCTCTGTTCTTGAGTGGGAAGAACCTGGAGATGGTCAAGCAAGGGAGACAGTTCCCGTGGGAGGAGACAGAAGCATCTTCTAGATGAAGATAAGGGAGGGCAAGCACTGACTGTAGAGACGCCTGAGGACACTACCAAACTGGCATATTTCAGAGGATCATTTCTATGTTCACTCCCTCTTAAATGATCTAAGTAACTTCTTGTGCTCAAAGAGGTGTGGCTCCAGCTGAGCACCAAGTTCCACTGCTGATCCTGACCCTCCCAAGCTAGGCAGAGTAAGACCACCACAAAGGACTACCCAGCTCCTACTCATGCACAAGCTTCTCTGGCCACCTCCTGAGTCTTTCTATTTAAAAAAACCAAAATTCTTTCTATGCATCACTCTCCCTCCCCTTCTCTTCCTCCCTACATTGGCTCCCAATCCTTATCACATCAAACCCAAAGCCTCTGTCTGGCTTTCAAGGCCTTGTACCTCATTTGCACTACACAGTCTAGTGGCCCACACTCACCCACCCATGCTACTTCCTAGTGGCTCCCTCCTGCAGCCAAGCACATCTGCTTGCCACCCTTCCCCACTTCACGCCATTGCCACTTCCACCCGGCTCTCACAAAGTCCCACACCCAGAACTCCTCTGATTCTCCCAGTTTGGCCACATTATTTCCACAACCTGTTCTTCCTCAGTTCCTGTGAGACGCCACCTGGACTATTCCAGCCAACCCTTGGGACATTCAGAGACCACTCAGATAACCTGTAGTGGAGAACAAGCAAATATCTACTCTCTAACTTTCCTGGGTGTGTGTCTGTCTGTTCCTTCAGAGAAGAAATCATGCATTCTGCTTCCCTGTATCCTTCACAAGTGCCTGACCCTGACTGGGCCTGTGCTCAGGGGCTTACCTGTGATTGTGTACAGGGCAGTGATTGCTAATAAAATGAAGATAGCCAAGTATATATCCAGGCCCATGGCCAGATTGATGAAGAGGGCTCCAGAGAAGATATCTGCCTAGAAGGAGAGGAGAAGTAGAGTCAGGAATGATAGAAGCCATTGGGCCACGTTATGCTTGACAACTTCTTGGCCACACACATTTCTGAGCCTTTAACATCCACTGTGTCTTGTGAGTATCTAGAGGGGAAACATGGCACATAATGCTTCACAAACTTATTTCACCAAGAAACTCATTTCACCAAGAAAAAAAATTATTAGCACCTTGAGTTTTCTCCCAAACCCCTCATCTGTAGACTTTGCTCCTGGTTATTATCTGCCACTTATACCTCCAACTATACAGGTTTATTATTAGATTTATCCCCAAAAGCAAGTGTGATCACTGCAGAATTCATGAGTGACAAAACCAACCCAGGCCCAGGGGTGGAGAGAGGCCTCAGGAAGATTGGAAGTTTATCTCCCCGACCCTGGAGTTCATTTTAGCTCAAACTCGGCCAGAACATAGAAAGCCTGGCTCTAGGTGGTTCTTCCTAGACTATCTCGTGTGATTTTCGTGGGAATTATTCCCCTTTCACTCCTGAACCCATTAATTACGTTTTTGATGCAATTCTTCTACCACCTCCCTTTTGCCCCCTTCCGGTCTCATTGAGCTGCCTCATAAAGAACTATCTGGCTAGACGGTGCAGTTGCAGATCTACACCTGCAGAGAGCGCTGAGGCCACTCAATAAATTTTTATGTGGTCTCCAAACTTCTGCACTACCAACGTTAATATTAAGAGCTAACCATGGGTAATTTTTCAAATCTTCAGATGCAGAAGAAACTAAACTTCCCCTAGATGGAATCAGTGAGCCTGTTACAAGACTAATATATTTTTGGAAAATACAGAAGGCGCCCAGTCAGAGTCCTAGGAAATGAGCCAGCAGAGTGGACTCAAGATGCCTGCATCTCCTCCCTATTCCTGTTGCCCCCATTGCCACCCCACTGCAGTTCCTCAGAGCCCTCAAGTAGCTCCGGCCTCTCACTGCACTCCCCTGTTCCTCTGCTACGCTTTGAATGTGTCTCTCAAAAGCTCAGGCACTGGAAACTTAATCCCCAAATCCAGATGTTGATGGCATTTGGAAGTGAGGCCCTTGGGAGGTAATTAGGATAAAATTACTCCCAACTAATGCGGGAAGGGCATCCATAAGAAGACACTGGACCTTCCAAGAATACAGACTCAAGCTTGCAAGCTCCCTCTCGCCATATGACGCCCTCCACAATGGGACGACACAGCAAAAAAGCCCTCACCAAATGCCAGTGACACTCCCTCAGCCTTCCAAGTTTCCCATGTGGTAAGAAATAAGTATGTTCTTTGTAAGTTACCTAATCTGTGTATTCTAATATAGAAATATTTAACTAAGACAACCTCCCAGTGCAATTATCAAGTTTATGTTTATGTGCTAAGATGTGAACACTAAAGAGGAAATGCACCCTCTTCTCTTTCTGCACCTTCTGAGGGCCCACTCCTGAGCTCCAGGTCTCCTTGCTCTCTGCAGATTCTCTCACCCCAGAAGACCTATGGTCATCACCGTTCCCAGTGGAGAATGATAAGCAGAGGGGAGATGGAAGAGAAATGGTTACGTGGACAGAGACTCCAAACATAACCCATACCTAGGGCTGATGACCAGAGGACCTGAATTACAGTCCGGCCTGAGGGAACTTGAGCAAAACATTCTGCCTCTCCCCTTTCCAGGGTCGTCTCTATAAAGTAAGAAATCCTGACTCCAAGGGGCTTGTGCATCTCCGTAAGTCACTTAATATAAGAAAGGCCTGCAGCAGAGAGAACACTCCTTTCCCTGGCCCTAGATGGATTCCATCTTGCCCTCTGCAAGAGAAGGAAAGAGGGCCTCTTGTACCCTAATCTTTCCACATCTACAATGGCCACCTCCTGATTCTGCATACTAGATCACCTGAAATAGTGACAAATACAATGCTGGTTGGTCCCATCCCTCTCAGTTCTTCTTACAAAGTTATCTAAATTACAGGGATCCTTATCATTAATCACAGCAGAACTCCACAATTTTGATTTGGTGGATTAGCTAGTAAGAATAAATAAGCTATAAAAAAGGATCCTAAGGCTGCTACTGCCTTAAAAATACTCCCAGTTTACTTTCCAAAGTAGTTAACTTTTCGAGCTCTATGACAACATGCCTAGATAGACCATGATGCACTTGCAAATATTTGCCCTGCTGTCATTAGTCACAAGTAACAAGCAACCCCAAGATAATGCTATAAACAGCGTCTACAAAGACTCCTCAGAAGTGTTGCACTAATAGAAATACTATTTTCATGCTATACTATTTCCATCTAACACAGATAAAGAATTCTAAGAAAACCTCCCTGTAAGTTCACGTAACCTAGTGTGACAGTGTACTAAAAACCTAACATTTTTAGGGATGCTTTTGTGATTCAGTAACTCTCTGTAACCAAGCTGTGAAATGACATAACTCAGACTGCCAACATTGTAAAGTAACTACATTTCATGGTGACTATGCTATTCAAGTTATGTGTTTGCTGTGCGAATTAGAGTCTACTGTGTAAGTTAAAATTTATAAGTCAGTTTGCTGTGAGTTCATCTTGTGAGGCCGCCTGCCTCGCCTTGGAGCCCTGCTTGCGCACTTATCAGGATGGCTCTGGAATCTTGTGATAAGGATGGAGGCTCAACCTCTTCCCACTCCCTTGACTCCATGACAGCCTGCTGAAAGTCACGTATTTCATGAGAATCACGTATTTTGCGAGAGTCACGTCGGGTTATAATTGGTCACTGTATATGATGTACGCCATGATGTAAAATCCTCTATATAATCTTTGTGTAAAGCCTGCTCGGGGCTGCTCTCTAAAGACTCACCCAGAGTCCAAGAGACAGTCCGGCTGCCATCTTTGTTGTTAAATAAAAATACTTACCTTGCCTTAATTGGTGTAGGGTTGTCTTCTGAATACTTAGTACCCAATATATTTTCCTGCCTTAAATTGGCATTTGGTGGTCTCTAAATTCTTACCTAAAACACTAGGACAAATTCTCCCATGAATCATTTGTCCCTCCATAGATAAATTCTGACCTTAGAATCCCTTGTGGCTCCCGTCATTAACAGCTGAGCAAACCACTTTATCCTGGGGTCTCTGTCATCAGTCCTTAGTTCTTCCAGGCCCCAATTTCCCCCACCCCAATTTTTTTTCCTGCTTCACTAGAGTTTCTTTTTTCCTTTATTTCCAAGGTCCTTTACACTTTTCAAAGGGCTTTTCCAACACATGTATTATTCTGATTCTCTATACAACAATGAAAAGTAAGGAAACTTCCTCTGGAATACTTTCTCTAGACAGCAAGCTTTTTTAAAAAAACTAAAACAAAAAATTTAATACAAAAATATCAAAAATGAAGTCACATATATCTGGTTTAAAAACCAATACCACAGAAAGTTACATATTGAAAAGAAAAAGTTACACAATGAAATGTCATCACTCTGCCCAAAGATGACTACTGTTGTAAGCTTTCTGCCCACCAGAGATTTTTTAAATGGCTTGCTGAAAATTAAATATCACCAACATGTTCTCCATCCCCCAAAAGTAATAATTATGAAGGTGGAAAATAGAAATACATCTACAACTTGATGGCAGGAAAAAGGGAAAGCCAACAAAAAGAAAGTGTGTGTCTTGCGTAGACGTATGGTACTAAGGACTGAACCCAGAGCCTTGCATGTACCAGGCAAGATCTCCACCACTGAATTAAACATCCAACCATTATATAGACTCTAATTGTAATCCTATGAAAGAATACACATAACATGAGTAAAGCCAAAATGTGAAAATATTTATATTAGGATTTTGGGTACTTTTCCACACACAAGATTCTCTTAAATGCTACTGTTACATTTTCCTTGCAATTTCAAAAGTGGGGAAGAAATTTTGAAGCACCACATATATTCTTTAAGGATGGAAAGATGGATGGGTAGTGTATATTTGTATTTTTCTTAGGGTCTTGAATTTTAACCTACTGTATACTGGAGGAATGAAAGACTTTACGATGAGAAGAACATAAGGTGAAGCAATTTTAATTTATTGTCAAATCTACTTCTCATATACTTTAGACATACAGAGTAAAAACATAAAAATAGAGACTAGGAGAATGCATACTAACTTCAAGAAAGCATTTAGCTAGGAATAAAAAGGGACAGATAAAGAAGAGAGTTGTATTTTATTTATTTTTAAATGATAAATCTGACACTGATGCTCATTAATTCCCCAAACCCTGTGGTTCTAATGTGTTACAGAATTTGGAATTCACGTATTTCAATAAAAATGTTAGATTTTCTTTAAAAATGATAAATCTGAGGCATAGATATAAAGTGCTTGATATGTTGCTATTCTTTGTGCTTTTCTGTATGTTTGAAGTATTTCATTGAAAGTTTTATTTATGAAAATAACAGATTAGATCAGGAATATGCCACTAGCTTTGGTATAGAAGAATTGTCCTATTTGTTTCCCAGATCGACCCCAATGGCTCCTTCCCTAAACTACGGTTGGCCCTAATGGGAAATATGAGAGAGCAAGAGAAGGCGGACAAAAGGGAGAAAGGGAAGAGAGAGAAGAGACTTTCTAAAAAAGGAGGGAAACAGGAAGGGGAGAAAAAAGAGGGAAACTTCCCTGATGTTGCTAAGCAAAACCAACTTGAGGCAAAATAGAAAAGTCCTTTAGGAAGGCCAAGAGTTGGCAGCCTTCTTCTGTAAAGAAGAGGATAGAAAATGTTTAAGGCTCTACAGGCCATAGCATCTCTGCCAAACGGCTTTTGCTCATGAAAGCAACCACACATGACATGTGCCAATGGGTTTGGCTGCGTTCCACTAAAATATTATTTGAACCAGGAGATAGTAGGTTGGATTTCACATAAAGTTTGGCTGAGAAGTATACATTAAAACTCATGGGAAAGGGGAAAAAGCAGGCCTCAGTTGTTCTCTGGGAGGAAGAAAGTCTCCATGAGCCTTAGGTAAGTTGTTTCAGCCTCTGCTAGGATTTCTTGAGATGCTTTGATTTTATATGTGGATATCTGATGCCTATTCTGGTCCAAACCAAGACATATCTGAACACCCAATAAATCCTGCCTGGAAAGACATTTCAGGTGGAAAAGACTCTTACTCAAATTTCTCTTTTCATTTTTGAAAGTGAATAGCCCAGGTAACAAGCAGTCAAATTTTCAGCAAAAACAAAGGCTTTCATCTTTACTCAAGGATCCAAATGGACCAGAGAGTTACTATAAACGTTTATTGCAGTCATGATCCATGATAATAGCCCCACCAAATACAAACAAGAGCATTCACTTGTCACATGTAATCCATAAAACCTTACCCTTTATCTCAAGTGACTGTGCTTAGTTGATTAACAGCATTCTAGGAAATCTTACAGAACGAAAGGCTTCCCAGACCCTGATAAGGCAGCTGTTCAAGGAAGCCAATAAAATTTAGGAGTTCGTGAAGGGACAATCAATTCTGAATCTCAGAGCACAAAGGATGTGACCATAAGATGGTAGCCACAGCCATGGCTCCACACCACCACTGCCTCTCAAAACATTCTCCCTGGTTGTTGTTTCCTATCTGTATGTGGATCACATAAGGCCTTCCCTCCTCTCGTCTTACCTGTCAAAAGTCATACATGTTTTTCTCTCTCTTTGTCTCTCAAGTGCTCTCTCTGTCTCTCTCTCTCTCATCGATCTGTGCAATATTAGTATCTTTCTTTGTTAGCAGTTCTTTTATCCACAATCCCTGCACACCTACACGTCAGGATCCTAGCATGCACAACACTGGCATCAATAATGGTTTCAAAAATATCATGCTCTGTGATTTATGGCGATCCTAAACCAAGCCAAATTTCCAAAGACAAAGCCTATCCTTTCTGCTAGACATCCCTCCTTCTTCAGGGCCTTCAGACACTCAGTGTGCAGCTGATGTTCTCTCCTCATGGGACTTTCAGATCTTCCCCTCAGCAACTCCCTGGTATTGTAAGGTTCATTTAACTGGCTCTCTTAATTTTTTCTGGGTATTGAATTTTAACCTACCCTGTCCTGGAGGAATAAAAGACTTAGAAGCTAAGAGTACATAAGGTCAAACTGTTCGGATTTGCTGTTAGTGAACTTGCTTTTTCACCTCAGTTCTGTTCCTGTCAAGTTTGACAAAGTTCTTTTCCCTCTGTAGGCTTCAGTTTGCTTGTCTGTATAATGACAGCATAGGACATGGATTATATGCTTCATTCTGTCATTCTATGTCTTTTTGTTATCTAAATACAATATAGAATTGTGAAATTGCAGATTTTGGGACTAGAGAGACTCAAATTATAACTCCAGAAGACTGACAGAAGATAGATAGATAGATAGATCGATAGACAGATAGATAGATAGACAGACAGACAGACAGATTTGGTGCACATTTCCTAATCTCCATAAGCTGGGAAATAAGACGGAAACTGCTGTCCACAAAGCCCCTTTGAGAACTGGAGATGGTATGAGTAAAGCCCTCTTGCAGACTGAAGAGACCAGCACTGAGCCAATGGCAGCTGCATCTTTCTTTTGCATCTGTCAAGGGATCCTTGTGTAGACAATGGATAGAACAAATACGATCCTGCTCACTGCCTCCCGTAAGCCGCTCCAGAGATCAGGTGGAGAGGAAGCAACCTACACCACGTACAATTCAAAAGCAAAATATAGAAAAGGCTGAATGCTGGGGAATGTGCCACACCAGAACCTGAACTGAAAGTGGCTGCCCCTCCAGTGCCTGGAAGTGTCGCAAGTCCAAGGAGGCTTAATGAGTAACCTGTCAAAGAGATGTCGTGATAGAGAAGGCATGAAAAGAGGCTGGGTACTAAGTATTCAGAAGACAACGCTACACCAGCTCCAAGGGCAAAGAGTGCCCTTTTCTTGGCAGCTGTAGCTAACAGACTTTCACCAGCTTGAACTGCAGACTTGGAGAGTAGTTGCCTCTAAGTCCAATACCTTTCTCTTTGTACTCTTTACAGGTACCACCTCATAGGCTGAGCCCAGGCACAGTTTCTTTGCTGGCCTCCCGTTCCTTCCAACGTGACCTCCTCACTCTTATACTTACTCTCCTTCTCCTCTCCTTAGATCAATCTGTGACCCTTACAAAGTGGAACCTCGCTTCATCGGCCCTCCCAGCACTTTCCATGCAGCATCTGTGTCCTGGTGTCTAGTGAAACAGGCCGGAAAGCCAAAGGTTTTCATCTTGTAACTAAAAATGAACCCTGAAGGAAAGGAGGAGAATGATGAGCAGCAGAATCATCTTATTAGCAGAAAGAGCAGAGGCATTAATCCGAAAGCTCAAGATCATTCAGGAAGAAACAACAGTTTCTTCAACTGGATGTATATATGCAACAAGAAGAAGAAGAAGAAGAAGAAGAAGAAGAAGAAGAAGAAGAAGAAGAAGAAGAAAAATAGGAGGAAGGAGAAGGAGGAGGAAGGAGAAGGAGGAGTAGGAGGAGAAAGAATAAGAAGAAAAGAAGAATTTTTAGCCCTACCTCACACCATACACAAAAATTAGCTTGAGAGCTGGGAGCATAGCTCAGCGGTTTGCGCACCTGCCTATATGCACAGGCCATGAGTTCAACTGCCCAGCACCACATAAATATTAGCCAGGCATGGTTGGTACACCCCTGTAATCTCAGCAATCAGGAGGCTGACGCAAGAAGATTGTTGTGAGTTCAAGGCCAGCTAGGACTACATTGTGAGTCCAGGACCAGCCCAGACTACAAAGTGAGACCCTGTCTCAAAAAAAGAAAGAAAGAAAGAAAGAAAGAAAGAAAGAAAGAAAGAAAGAAAGAAAGGAAAAGAAAAGAAAAGAAAAACTCAAAATGAATCAATATCCTAAAGTTAGAATTAAAACTACAAAACTGTTAGGAGAAAACACGAGAATAAATCTTTATGACCTTGGATTTGGCAATGGGTTCTTAGAAATAACAACAAAAGCAAAAAGCAAAATAGACAAACTGAATTACAAGATTTAAAATATTTGTGCATCGAAGGACATTATCAAGAAAGAGTAAAGACAACTTATAGAACAAAAGATTTGGAAGTTATGTATCTGATAAAAATCTAAAATCCAGGACATATAAGGGAATTTTAGAACTCAACAAGAAGAAAAAAAATCTAATTTAAAAAATTTAAACCGTTTGTACATGTAGGCAGGAGAGAAAGCTAATGATACAAAGGAAAAAACAATTATAGTAAGCTGAAGACGTTTGAAAATATCTTTCCTTTAAAATGTGTAGACCTCATTTTTAGAGCCCTGAGGGAAACAACAAGAAAACATTTTTGAGATACTTAATTCTGGATATGGACTAGGTATTAAATTACCTAAATTTAAACATCACCATAAAATTTGTCAGATGTTATAATAGCTCAATAGTTATTGTTTTAAAAAGCTAGAGGTCCAGTCTGAAGAATTTACACTAAAATGACATCATCTCTAGGAGTTTGGTTTTAAATATAACTGGAAAAAAATGGCCGAAAGGAGATAAATTAACCGAGAATGACAAAATCTTGATAATTGTTAAGTCCAAGTGTTAAGTCTACAAGTGTTTCTTAAGCTACTAGTCTCTCTCTGAATTTTTATTAACGAAAAAATTGATAATGTTATTTAATACTATTGTCTCAGCTTTACTCAAGAAAATAAAAGCAGTAGCAACTGTTTCCTTTGACCCTCCCTAGCTAAAGGAGAATGCTCCTTTCAGGTCCATGCCAACTCAATTCTTCATTATGTTTTGTTTTCAAAATAAAACAAACCCAGAACAACCCAGAACAGGAAAAAAAAAAAAAAACCCTCAGGAAACCACTGAGGGTTCTAAGGTTTTTCCCTTGAAGTTTGTAATGATGGTAGGAAGAGGAAACCTATTTATAGGTTTTTGTTGACATTTTTCTATCCCCAAGAAGTGAATAAGGAACCTATTATCAGCTTGCTAAGAGCAAAAGCAGTAACAGGAAGAAAAAGAAAATGAAAAAGAAAAGAAATACGAATGAACAGAAAGAGTTGTGAAAGAAAATAGGACCATTAGTCAGAAAACCACTTAGGAGAGCAATCTGAGGAATCTGGGCTTCTGATCTGTCCCATTGTACACTAGCAAGTGGCCAGAAACAAATGACAGAACTCTTTAAAATTCTCTCCTTCATGTGTAAACTAAGGTTAATAATTCCTGCTTTGCCTACCTTGCTACGTTGTGGGGAAGATCAAGTGAGTTTATTTGAAGACCTGCAGTGTTATTGAAGTGTAAGGGATGAGGGTGGAGAACTTGGCTGATGGGCACCTTCCGACTCTCTGAGAAGCTTCCTAGGTTACACTCAGGCAGAGGGAGAAGTGGCATTTTCTGAGATCACACCAGGAGTAGTGCTAGCTTTCCCCCTTGCCAGCAGTTACACAACATTAATTGCTCTACTGAAAAGAAATCTCATTGATTATGGTCAGTTTTCTTTCTTTTTCTTGTCTTCTACCCAGCACCAAAGGTGAGATCAGACCAAGCTCAGCAGTTGGCTAAATGTTGGCTAAGATGACTTGAATACTACCATGGAAGAAAAGGGGAAGTAAAGGAAAATACTTAATGGACTGATAGGAAAGGGATGAATATCTGAGAATGGGGGAAAAAAACACAGGGCAAGAGTAAAAAGGAAGGAAAAGAGGCCAAAATTGGTATCGATGGTCACTGACTCCCCAGTCATATGTTTCTAATGTGTCACAGAATTTGGAATTCAGGTATATAAAAAAATTTTTTAAAGAAGAAATACATAGTTTGTTTCTGTGGGCCATTTGAGAGCACTTCCCAGCTTTTAAAGACATCCCAGTGGCCATCCAATCTCTGAGAAATCTCAGCTCTGCGAAGTGAGGCCTGTAGCTCCAAGCTGACACAGAAACCCAACTGTGTGGTAAGGGAGCAGCCCCAGGGTTAGGATTAGGTAAATTAAAAAAAAAAATTCCCAAAAGTTTAGCACCTAAAGGCCCAGGGAACTAATTTTAAGATAAAGCAAAGATCCTACTGCATTGAAAAGGACCAGCAACCTAATAAGACAGAGGTCTGGGTTCTACTCCTGACATAGGTTGCTGAGTATTTTTTTCATCACCAGGGTTTTTATTTTCCTGTTGCTATACTTTAATTTCCTCTTCAAAATTCACATAATAACTTATTACCCATATCTATGTGTTGACAGTACTTGGAGGGAGGGCCTTCAGGACTATTTGAAGTTAGACAACACTGGGGCCGTTGGGAGTTTTTAGGGGTTAGATTTGGTCATCATGGACAGGAGGCATGATGGGCTGGTTTTGTGGGTCAGGGGAGTGTTTAGGGAGGAGAGGTGGGTATTTGTTTGGGGGTTTTTTGCATTCCTTGGGATTGAACCTGGGTCTTCATACTGAGCTTGTCCTTATCCCTTTTCTTATTTTAGATTTTGAGTTTTCAAAGCCAGCTTGGACTACATAGTGAGTTCAGGACCAGCTTGGACTATAGAGTGTGACCCTATCTCAAAGAAAACATTAATCGATTGATTTTGAGACAAGGTCTCATTATACCACTAAGATACCCAGGCCAGCCTCAAACTTGTTATCCTCCTGCCTCTGCCTGCCAGAGTGACAAGATTACAAGTACGCTATACAATGCCGGGCAGGACTGAGGTCTTCATAAGAGGAAGAGAGACCTGAGCTGATAGACAACTGCTCTGCCTGGTCATGTGATGCCTCGTGCTATTTCATGGCACAGCAGCAAGACCCTCACCAGATGCAGGTACTTTGGTCTTACTAGGCTTCCCAGCCTCCAGAATCACAAGCTAAGTAAGTCTCTATTCTTCATAAATTCAGTCTGTACTTTTCAGCTATCATAACAGAAAGTGGAAAAAGACACCTGTGCATAAAAGAAAAATCTTTTCTGAGTAGAACACTTTTCAGACTTGGCACTGACTGTTCATCTTTAAGAACATCAGAAATGTCATACAGGGTCAGATTTTCACCTGACAGAGAACAAAGAGTTCTTAAGGTTGAAGCTAGCACTTAGTGTCCCTAACACTTTTTCAATAGAAAAAATACTGTATTCATTTATTGTACATAGCATGTTTTGAAATATGCATACCAAGTACAATGGATCAATTGAGCTAATCAATACATGCCTTACCTCACATACTTTTTGTGACAAGAATACTTAAAATCTAAGATTTTGTGTCTACTGACCAAATCTCTCTTCCCAACAACTTCCCCTCAGGCTCTAACAACTACCATCCTCATCTCTACTTCTATAAACTTAACTTTTTAGTTCCCATATATAAGATCAAATAGTATTTGGGCCTTTCTGTGCCTGCCTTATTTCCCTTAAAATAATGTCTTCCAGGTTCACCTCTGTTGTCACAAATGATAAAATTTCTTTTTTTTTTTAAAGCCGAATAGTCTTTCAATGTGTGAATGTGTGTGTATGTCATATTTTGTTGGTCCATTTGTCATTGTGCACCTAAGCTAAGTCCATATTTTGACTACTGTGAATCATGCTGCAATGAAAATGGAAATGTGGAGTTTTTACATACTGGTTTTCTTTCTTTGCATATATACATCTTGTAGTGGGTTGCTGGGCATATTATATCCTAAAGCCCTAACTCCCTTTTATTTTTCCATTAAGAACAGATCTCACTGAACTTTTATAAGCCTGTTAAGTTTTCACCCTGCACCACAGGAGGACAAGAAGTTCCACTGAACTTCCCCAGCTCCTTGATGCATGAAACAGAACTTTATCCTAAGAATCAAGAGGACATAAGGGATCAAGCCAATAGAACAGTATAGAATTTATCTGTTGAACAGTATGTACTAGAGAGTGAGCGTGGGCAGCTTTGGCAATGGCCAGTGTCACGCCTCCAGAGCACGGACTCACCGAGATCTTGGTGAAGATGTAGAGCAGCAGGGACAGGACAGAAAGGTAGATCTGGATCCTCTTGCCTCCAAACCTCTTCCGCAGATACTCGGGCATGGTTACCACCTGCGTGGGAAGTAAAGCAAGTCACCGCCTCTGCCCATAGCAGCCAAAAAAAAAAATAGTATCTACCCCGGGGTCAGACCCTCAAAAGTGTGGGCAAAATTTATAACCCTTATTCTCCTGGGAAGTCAGCAAAGTAAATCCCACCATCCCTATTTCTCAGGCACCTGCCCATTCTAATCCCACATGACCTATTTCTATAGGAGTGGCTAGATGCTATCCCAGAACATGGGGGGTTCCCAATAAACACCAATGTTTGAATGGACACAGATTGGATATAACTAATGAGACAAACCCTTAACCTGTGGGAGGAAGAGATAGATGGATAGAGTATAAACACAGATATATAGATCTCTTTCTCTCTCATACACACACACATACACACACACACACACACACAGAGAGAGAGAGAGAGAGAGAGAGAGAGAGAGAGAGAGAGAGAGAGAGAGAGAGAAATGAGAGGTGAGCCAGGAGAGAGATTCCTATATACAGCATCCACTACAAATAAGACATCATGGCAATGGTGACACTTTCCCAAGGCACCAAACAAGTTGGCCAGACTGGATATAACTTTCACACAGGCAGTGTCAAGGACTATACCTTCAGTCTTGTTCAAACATCTTCCCAGATCTTTCTGCAAATTCCAACCATACTTTATGACTTGTTCCCTCCACCCTGAGCCCACTGTCCAGACAGATGATATCAGTAATATCCAGAAGACATGAAATCTGCCCTGTGTCTCTTCCATATTGCTTTCAGATCCTACTGTATAGACATTTATGATGGCTGAGTACCAGCTGCATGCTGAGCAAATAAGAACTGCTGACATGTATAAACGAAGGGAAAATATTTTTTTCTGTAGCCTCTGAGGGCAGAAGCTAGAGGTCATTGTATGTCACGAACAAGCAAAGTGCATTGCAAGGACACACCCAGAATGAGGGAGGGTGTAGGATGACTCACAGGGGTCTAAACAGTGTGAGATTTCTTAAGAAACTTTCTTATAAGAATAAACCATGAGCCTGGACTGAAAAGAGCCAATGGAACTATTTGATGCTCCTGTGAGCAGTCAGAAACTATTTTAAAATTTGAGAGGAAAAGCCAACCCACAGGTCTCTGATATTTATCTCATTTAATCTCCTCTGCCCTCCAGAAAGATTAAGCCCATATATGTATTTGCCAATAGGAAATGGAGATACTTACCCCAGCCTTAATGTAAATAGGCACAAATATCCAGCCCAGCACAACCACCATAACCAGCGCCTGAAACCAAAACAAGAGGTAAATTCAAATGAAGAGAAACCTTAGTCCAGAAAAACCACCCAATACTTTTTAATCATTGTTGCTGCTGCTCTGAAAATACTAGCTAGGTAGTCATTAGATACTTGATGCTGCACGAATGGCCCACAGAGACAGCACCACACCCAGGCAACAGTGGTGCACATGAGGCTGTCCACTGACATCCTAACCCCAGGACCACAGGCGGGGCACTCAGTTCTTGTTTCTTCCTTGATTTGTGAGAAGTAAAATATCACTTTCAGATAGTAACAATGAAAACCTAGCAGCAGATGTTGACAATCCCTCAACATGGTTATTCAGGGTCTGGAGTCTTACCTTTTTAACACCAAGGGGAAGGAGAAGAAATACTCTTACCATAACATTGGTGAATCTCTCATACTGGGTTGGTGAAAGCAAAGTAGAACTGGGGCTTCTAAAGCCATGCTCCTGAATCAGTACCCCAAGGGAGCTTTGAGGGGTTCACTAACATCTGAAACTTCCCTGAGCAAAGATTGACCTGGATGGCTGCTAAGGCTCTACTATGACTTGGGATGGTTTAGTGTATTCCCTAAAGGTGCAAGTATTGGAAGCTTAGTCCTCAGTATAGAGGAAGTCGGGGGTTGAAGAAGGGGGAAGAAGGGGAGGTCTTTGGGTCACTGAGACTACTGCTCATGGAAGGGATTAAAGTAGTTCAGTGGGACCCCTTGGTATTCAAAGAGAAGATTATTATAAAAAACCTAGGCCTGGCCCCACCTATCCTTTCTGGCTTCTTGTTTGGGGCAATGTGATCTCTTTCTCTCACACGTGCTCCTGACACTGCCATCCACCAGGAAGTGCTGCAGCCAAAGGTATGTCACAATAGGTTGTACCACGCTATTTCAACTTTTAGACACCAATGCTCTGAGGTACATAGCCCATTTTCTCTGTATAGTTATCCTGCCTCAGGTATTTTGTTGTAACGAAAAACAGACTAGCTGAGGCTCCTTCTACCCGCATGGTGTAGCAGTTCTGATATTACTCACAATCCATTCAAAGGCTCCCGTGGCAATGCCAGAGGCTGCTCCTGTCCCAGCTAGACCCACAAAGTGGCCACTTCCAATGTTACTGGCGAAGAGAGAGGCTCCAATCTAGAAATACAAGGTAAAAATCAAGTGAGGAGGACATTTGACCAGTACACTCAGGGTAGGTCAAAGCAAGAAGAGATTTATTAGCCAAAAACAAGACAGCAGAGAGCAGAGACCAGCTGGGAACTTGACTATGCTGGAAATTGTTAAGACTACCAGTTCACAAAATACTAGTTTTCCCGGATGCTTGGGAAATTTTTTTTTTTAAAGATTGGGGAAAGAGCTATGAGATGTATCCCTAATTCACATCATCTTCCTTTGTAAGCCCAATACTCATAGTGAAAAAGGACAGGGAAGCCACCCCAACCTAAAAGGACACCCCTAAAAGCCTTCTGTAAGAATGTCTACTGAGGGGGTAGGGCCTGTGCCATTAACCTCCTATCCTCGGTGTGTCTGGTGGCTTCAGTCCTTGACCAATACAGCCTTGCAGTAAGTATAGTCAATATTTTTTAAATGGATCGTTTAAAAGAAGCTCTGGGCCTCTGTTATCTTGTCAGAGAAGAACATGATGAGAGTGATCCCTAGCTGTTAAATTCCGTGACTCCATGTACTTCCTGGTAACAAGAGATGATATTTATGACAATAATAATTCTCTTAATCAATATAGCCTCTATATATTTACAAAGGTCAAAGATATTATATAAGAACATGAACAAAATACTGCATTTTTCAAGGATACACACATCTAAACAGCTAAGTTGGAAGAGCAATTGGAAGAACATACATTAAATGCCTAAGAGTAGAAGCCTGGAAATGAAAAAGAGAATGGTTTGTAGAAGGAAATATTAATTATTAAACATGACAGCAACCTTGCACTGACCAGTTGGAACACAGTGCCATCAACTCAACTGCATCTGGGGTGCAAAAGAATTCCAGGGAGTTCTAGAGCCCTGCCATATCCACAAGCGGAAAGCACAGCACCAGGACTTGATAAGTGCAAAACAAGTACAAAGGTTCTTCAATTTACAACATGACTTTGTCCCAATAAACTAATCATGAGCAGAAAATGTCGTAAGTCAAAAATACATTAATACTCCCAACACATTTCACATCATAGCCTAGTTTCTAGCCTGTCCTAAAATTGCTCCAAGCACTTACATTAGCCTGAAGTTGAGCAAAATCATCTAACACAAAGCTTATTTTGTAGTAAAATGATGAATAGTTCATGTAATTTATTGCATAGTATACTGAAAATGAAAAACAAAATGATTGCATCGGTGAGCTTTCATACCATCATAAAGCCAAAATATTGTGAAGTTGAACCACACTAAGTTAGGAACCACCTATATGATTCCCATTTGGGTTAAACAGATGGGAGGAGGCTTGTAACTATATTTTTACTGTTCCTGTTGGTCTACTGATCCAAATCAAACATATATTATTTTTTCCCGAAAAACAGATTATCCCAAGAAACTATTCTAACTACAACAATTCCTAACACCAATATAAGGCATCTGGTGCTCAGTGCCAAAATACAAGTCAAAGCAGAGAGAGATCTCTAAACATACAGATGCTATATGCCAAAAGAAAGGTCTTGGGACAATGAGGAGGAGACAGTGGTGTAAGCTCATGCAGGCATTCATTCATCCGTGGACCTAATCAATATTACCTTAGTATCTACTAATAATGTCAAGTAATTCTCTAGGCACTGAGGATCCAGCTTCAAAAACCGACACAATCCTTACATATAAAAGAAATTTATATTGAATCTATATTTCTCACCCTATACTAAAATCAAATCAAAATGGATTCAAGACCTAGATATAAAAGCAGAAGATCTGCTGGAAGGTAAAACTGGCAAAACTCCTGAAGACACAGGAATAGGCAAGGACTTCCTGAACAGAATCCCAGTCACACTAGACATAATACAGATTAAAAATGATATTATGCCACATTAAGAAGCTCCTACAGGGGGATGCCCAGTTGGGATCCCTCTAGATCTTTCTGCCAGGAGCATTTTTTTGTTTCTTTTCCTTCTCTAACAGACACCTGCTTAGATTACCTCCAGGCTTCTCAGTCAGACTTTTCTCTTTCATTTGGTTGCATTTTAAAAGAAAAGGAAAGGAAAGGAAAGGAAAGGAAAGGAAAGGGGAAAAAAAGAAAGCTCCTACACAGAAAAAAAAAAAAAAAAACAAAGCAATCATGAGAGCAAGGGGAAATTTTTAGCAATTTTAGCATAGGGGAAAATTTTTTGCCAGCTACTTTTCAGAGGATCAACATCTAGAATATAAAAAGAACTCAAAAAACATGGACCTCCAAAAAGACCCAATTTTAAAATGAAGAATTGGAATTAATAGCCATTTATTAGGGGAAGTACAAATAAATACATTAAAATGTACTTATCTTTGGCCATTAGAGGAATGCAAATCAAAACAATATTGGTATCCATTTTACCTCAGTAAGACTATATATCAACAAGAACCCCCCCAAAAAAACCAACAAATACTAGCAAGGTTTGGGGGAAAGGAACGTTTTCTACATTTTGGGGGAGAATATAAACTAATACAGCCATTAAGGAAATCCACATGGAGATGCCTCAAAAACTAAAAATCAATATTTCATTTGACCCAGCTATACCTCTCTGGAAATCTTCCCAAAAGGTGTTAAAGTCACCATGTCACACACGCATACATGTTTACAGTAGCGCATTACATAATAACTGAACTGTATTCCCTACAACAGATAAACAGATGTAGAAAATACAACGTACATATACACAAGGGAGTTCCACCAAGCCATAAAGAAAGGTAAATTTGAGTCATTTGTACAATGGAACTTGAGGGCCTAAGGATGGTTAAATACCACACATTCTCCACTATGAGAAACTCCCAGAATTTCCAAGGTAGAAAATGACAGGCTAGACTTTGTGCAGATAGGAATGGGATCAGGGAAAAGAAAGGAGCAGGGAGAGTAGGTGGTGGAGAGAGGAAGGAGCAGGAAAACTGAGCAAGGTACAATACGTAAATGCACTAATTACCTAAGATTAAGGTGATCGTTATTTACTGCAAACACATTCTAATAAAAAAAAGAAAAAAGAACAAGCTTACATTGAAGCCCAGTAAACACAAATAAACAACAACAAAAAGAAACATCAGAGGGCGGTGAGTGCTGTGAAGAGACAGGCCATAGCAGGGTGATCATACTGAAGGTACCTCCATGAAACGGGCCTTTGTGTTGAGATCTACAGGATGCAGGTCACCATGTGTGTCAGAGAAAAAGCATTCCTACTCCGCAGCATAGCCCTACAGAGAAAGGTACCTGTGGCCAAGACACAGAAAGATCTGAGTGTGTGGAGTACGACAGAGAAGGAAGTGAACAATTTGAGACCAGGCTGGAAAGTCAAGAGGGGCTGCATCCTGGAGATTGGTAGTGGGCCAAGAGAGGAAGGGTGCATTTTATTCAAAGTGTGATGGGAGGCTACTATAGAGTGTTAAGCAGAGATGAGATAGGACCCAATTGGCTCTTAACAATTGTTCTAAATTCTGCAACATGTTGGGGACAGAAGAGAGAACAGGGAAACCAGGTGGCAGCTCTCTCTCCAAATCTAAGAGCGGGTAGCAGGGTAGTTTAAGGTGGTAATACATGAGAAAGAGATTGAAGATGCATTTTATAAACAAGGTTGTCAGGATTTAAGGATGAAATTAAGAGGAAAAACTAAGCAAAGGTAACTCCTAAAATTGAGATTTGAGTAACTGGGTGGATGTCATTCAGAGAGGAAAGTATGGGAAAGTGAGTTCACAAATATCTGCCTCTTTCTGCTCAAAGCAGATGGAACTAAGAGTCCCTTTTTAATCAAAATTACCTTCCTAGAATCCCTTAAATGATCCAAATATGGAACAAGATATGTACTTCCCAAAATACAGATTACTCTAAAAAAAGCTATTCATTAAGTCTACCTATCCTACCCCATTATTTTTTCATTTATAACTCTCACTTGATAAATTATTAATCCTAATGTTGCTCTATTAAGGGCACAATTATCAGAAATGATTAAGTGAATTAGATTAATCTTCAACTTTCTCCAGTATTCCAAGACACTGGACTTTAAGACATGTCAGGCTGTCCTGAGGCCCTTTCTTCACCACTTGAAAACAGGATACAATAGGGACTTGAGATCATCTAGAACAGGGAACCCCAACCTCCATCCCACAGACTGGTACAAATCCATGGCCTGGGCTTCCCACACAGATGAGCAGCTAGCAAAGATACAGGATATTCTGGGGAGATGTCAGGTTCATTTATGTCAGGAGCACCACCTTGGCCTCATTCTGGATGCCCTCTCCTTACCATCCAACCTGCATTCAATCATTCACCCAAACCCTGACTCTGCTTGGCATCTAGTAGTTTCTATACCACCTTTGGCTCCCTTTCATTATCTCTCAACAAGTACGCAATATTCTTCTAGATCAGTGGTTCCCAACTTTTTTGACAAAAGGGACCGGTGTAGTTGAAGACCATCCTTCCAAGGATGGGGGATGGGGCTGAGGAGTGGGAAGGATGGGGATGGGGGAACTTGTGATGCAGTAGGTTGTTGGAGGACCACCCTGAAATAGTGAGCAGTAGCAGGAAAGGAGCCAGAGCAAAGGTTTGCCTCCTATAAAATCACAGCATCGTTGGAACCTAATGGGAGCGTGCTGACAGAGGAGGCAGAGCTTCACTAGCTGCTCATCTGTGTGGGAAGCCCAGGCCATGGATCTGTACCGTCTGTGGGCTGGGGGTTGGGTTCCTCTGTTCTAGATGATCTCAAGTCTCATCCTCCTATCAGTCACCCTCACACATACACGTAGCTATTTTATCTCACCAAAGAACAACTTTCATCGTATCATTGCCCTCTTCAGAGATCTTGCTAGATCTCCCTCTTCCCATCTGACTAGCTAAGTCAACTTCCTAACAGCATCATGCTTAAAGATTTAGCTCTAGGAAGTCATTAGAATTTCAAGGCAAAGTTCCCTTCAATGCAACAACAGCATGCAAGTAAAAATTCCAATTGGAATGCTTTCTTGGTCACCTGGGTGCTTACAACCTTTGTGGGCCTCCTGTCTTCTCTCATAGCCGGGTTTTGCTGGAGTCAAACAAGAAACTGAATCAATAGTGACTTAGCACTCAGCTGCTCCTAACCAGCAACCCTTCTCTCTCATACCCTCCCAGGAGGACAATTACTTCGCCCTTAAAGACAATTCACAAGGATTACAATGGACATGGTTATAGACAGTATTGTGCCCTTTCTATAATATTTATATACTGAACCACAAATCCCATAAGAGCCATTAGGCTGATAAGGTTAAATGAAGTCATATGGGCTTTGTGATATGATAAGATTGATGTCCTTAAAGAAGAGGAAGAACTATCACCACTATCTCTCAGCATTTCGTGTATGTACAAAAAGAAGAGGTCATATAAGGTCACAGCAAGAAGACTACTGTCTACAAGCCAAGAGAGAGGCCTCACCAGAGCCCACTCCTGAGCGCACCTTGTTCTTGGACTTTAAGTCTCAGATGTGTGAGAAAATAAATTTCTGCTGTCTGAGCCACCCATTCTTCAGTCTTTTGTTATGGCAGCCTGACAGGATGAAGATGGAGACCAGTGCTTCATCAACTATGCTCCTTGCCAGGCCTTTGTGCTCTCTTACTGAAACTCATTAACAGTGCTTCAGTCATGCTGATTTCCCAAGCATCCTCTCTGTCCACTCACCCAGACTCACACCCATGTAGGAGTCATGTCCCATCGAGGGAGTAACTTTGTGACATGAACCATCATGTCCGTCTCTGTAATTTTCTCCCATTTGCTTCTGCATTCAACATGTTAGACTTTACCTAAAATCCCCTACTTTGACCTTGCTTCTGAATAACTTCTTCCCAAGCCCTCCTTGTTCCCTGGAGAAACCATTAAATGTATTTAGATCATTTAGATACCACAGTGGGAGAGAAACAAGGTTAGACCAACCCTAACAGGTTTGGTGGCTTGGTAAATAGGAAAATAACATAACCTTATAGCCACCAAAGACTATCCATTTTCTCTTGACTTTAAGGAGTTCCTGAGCACATTTGACTGCCTAAATTTCTTACCCTATCAGGGTAGCAGAGGGGGAGATAGAGAAATTACAGAATCACTTTGAGTTTAATGGGTCCAGAGATGTCACAGCTTGATCTCCTTCTGCAACTCCTCCCACAAGATGATCAGGTTCTGCACACATACTTCTACTGACAGAGAACTCCCTACCTCACATGGCAGCTGAATCCAGTCTGAACAACTCTTAGTTACTGAAAAGTTCTTTAGTTTGAGCTGAAATTTACTTTTCTGATGCCAAATAAGTCAAATATTTCTTCCTTAAGCTTTTCCAATATCTAAGAACAGGAATAATAACCTTTCCTCTTAATTATTTTCTTCCTCTTCTCAGCCCTTCATTGACCATGGACTTGAGTCTCATCAATCTTGTTGACCTCTATTAGCCTCAGCTCTTTCCCTGGCCCCAGTCAGGCCTCAGACCCAAATGGACAAGTCGCCCAGAGTGATGCAGGGTTTCCTTCTGATTTCCCTCTGATTTTTAACCCCACCTAGCTTCAAATCCTCTTTTAAATTTGCCACTGAACCATGGTTCCTTGGCAGTAGTGAGGATCTGGTCCAGTCCCTCTAACCTTCATTGCTACTAGAGGAACTGCCTCTAAATTATTTGGACCATTTAACAAGAACAGCTTTGTTTTTATTGCAGTTTAGATTCCTGTTAAGACCAATTTGGTTTCCCTAAGTACAGTGGTTCTACCACTTAAATTTTTTTTCACTTCAATCCCTCCAGGGTTTGGCACCAATCAGATGATTTTCTGTGATAATTCTTCAAGGGTAAAACTACTTAAACCTCAAAGGAAAATATCTAGCCAAATATTTTCTCCCCACCAACTACTAATGTTAGAAGTCAGGAGCTAGTGTACCAAAAAAAAGACATTATTTTATTTAATAATCAAGTCTCCTGTGCTTAACTCAGCCCCAGAGCCATTGCTCCCAGAACCAGTATTTATAGTGTTTTGCAGGCCAGGTACATCAGCTTCACCTGGGACCTTATGGAAAAAGCAAAGCCTCAGTTACCACCCACACCTACTAAGTCAGAGTTATATGTACCCATGTGCTTCTTATAAACAATAATGTTTGGGACACCCAGGCTGTATGATTATCTCAGTAGTTCAGAGTGCTTGCCCAGCAAGCTCAAGGCCCTAATTTCAGTTTCCCACTACCACTCAAGCCAGGTGTGGTAGTATACACCTGTAGTTCCAGCACTCAGAAAGATGAGGCAGGAGGACTGCCATGGTCAAAGTCAGTTTGGGCTACATAGTGGGCTTAGGACCAGGCTGGAATGCAGAGCAAGACTGTCTCAAAAAAGAAAAAAAGAAAAAGAAAAAAATGTTTGAGAAGCCTGCACAAGACTGTATTGAAAGTCAACAGTTAAGCCGTTTCCCCCTTGGCTTTGTTTTGGGAAGCAGAGTCTCACACAGAGCTACACAATTAGAAAAAAAAATTCTGCAGGACAAAAGACTGGAGTGAAAGAGGCTTTTTCCAAAATCTCCTTCTTTACATTCAGAGTTTTAAAGATATGTTACCATGGTATTCATCCTACCTAAGAAGAGACCCTGTGACTGCAGCCATATGACAACATATCACTTGGATTTTTAAAAGCTTTGGCATCTCATCTCTGAAATCCCAGAACTGGCAAGGCTAAACCGATAAAGGCTTACAGGACACCCTCATGGCACAATAAAGATATTGAGACATCTCACGTGGCAATCCACTGAAGTCCCTCGAAGACTTTATGGGACTTTTGTGTTCCTAACAACACAATGTAGCTCCTCAAATGATGGAATTATAAGAACTGCCAGAAGGTGATCCCAACCTCCAGGGACAACCATGATTGTCAAATGAAGGACTCATCCATCCCTCTTCTGTAGTATGAAAGTCATAAGAGGAATGACCAGCACTGAAAGTCTGCAAACTGGCCAATCCTACCTTCCCCAATCCCCATATCCTTACAATGCCCTTTCATGTTCTCTATTTTCTCATGAAATTCTACTGATTCAGTCTCCTAGATGTATTTTGTGCCTCCTGCTTTGGTTTGTGCCATGCCAAAAAGCTTCTTTTTCTGAAACGCCCTCTCCAGTGACTTCTGCTTTCCCAAAACACTGCCATCATGGTCAAAATGAAGCTCAGTTCCTTCTCCCATCCAAAGCACATCTCTTCCTCCTCTCATCCTGTATGCTATCTGTTTCACTCTTACATATCAAATTCGGGACAATAGTTGCCCTTATTCACACTTTTACTTTCTAAACTTTCACATACCCATGGGAAACAGTGGTCAGAAAGTATTAAATGGAAAATTTCAGAACTAAATAGTGCTTTAAACTACACAATTTGAGTAACATGATAAAAGTCTGTGCTATTTTGTCCTTCCTTTGTGCAACATATCTTCACACATATACAACCTACCCATTAGTCCTTCAGTGGCCACCCTGGTGATCAAGTCAGATGTCACACTACCCCAGTGCTTGTTTTCAAGGAACACCTGTTTTACCTGTAATGTTCCAAAGTACTTCCTTTAAGTGAAAGGGTGAAAGTTCTTGACTTAGTAAGAAAACAGAATAAGCATAACCTAAGGATACTATCATCTATAATTAGAACAAATCTGTAAAATTATGAAGAGGGTAAATTCGTTCTGCTGTCATACCTCGAACTTTAAAAGTTACATCTACAGTGTGTGATAAGCTCTTAAGAAGAACAAGGTCATTCTCATATGGTGGTACATGCCTGTGATCTCAGTTTTTAGAACTAAAGCGGGAAGATAGTGAGTTTGCAGCCAGTGTTTGGTCTATATAGTCATTTAGTAGCCATCTTGGTTATCAAGTCAACTGCCCAGTAGGAGAGAGTCTACATAGCACAAGTCTGTCTCAAAAAGCAATAAATAAATAAATACATGGCATTTAACTTGTGTTTGTATAGGGAAAAACAACAAACTATAGAGTTTGAGACTATTATAGTTTCAGGCATCCACTCAGGGTCTTGAAATGTATTCTCTGTATCAGGGGAATTACTGTCAACTGCTTCTGCACTGATATGTTCCCCCTGCCAAATATCTTTAGCTCTCAAAGGGTGTTTCTGCTTCCACTTAGCACAGGACATCCCTTGCACATAGCAAGGACTCTGGAAAGTCTCTAAGTAATATCAAAGCCTTGAGCGTTCCTCTTTGGAAAACAAGAATCCAGGGGACCATTTAATGCCTTACAATTCTATTTGTTCCTAGCTGCATGGAGTTGTAACTCTTCGAAGGGACATATCAAGGACATGTTTCTAAAAATCAGTGAATTTGATCTTCCAGACCTCTGTGGAGTCAATAAGGAAAGGACGGTGTACTAGAGACTATAAAATGTCTCTAAGGAGATGTCAGCCTGGCAACCTGTAAGATCAGCATTAGTAAGAACAAGGTTGGCTTGAGTCCAAGGCCAGCCTGGATAGCAAAGCGAAACCCTGTCTCAAAACAAACAAACAAACAAAAAACTTACCTGTCAAATGATTCCCAAAATGTTTGAATACAGGCAGTATGTGGCATGTAGGGTGTGTGTGTGTGTGTGTGTGTGTGTGTGTGCGCGCGCGTGTGTGTGTGTGTGTGTACATAAACTGACAGAAATATATTCAAATGTAATGTTTATCTTTGGGAGAGAAAAAAGTGCATTTTTCATGTTTTTATATATTTGTAAATTGTTCACAATGAGCTTGTGTAATTTTACAATCAGAACATAATTGTTTAAAACTTTTACCAACAAAGGACACCATTTCCTGAGCTCTGTCGGACACTCTATCAGAGCTTACAGTCTGACAACGAATAGGCAGATAAATTAAATTATATGTCTGTTTTGAAAGACATAGAAAAAAATAAAATATTATTGAATGCCAGCTACAATCATGTTTTGTGAGATGAGGAACAAAAACAAATATCTTAATCCAGCTCACCTGATGTTTGAAATTAAAGCTGGAATTAACATGAAAATGATTAAAGGCAACACTGTTATTTTCAAATGAAAACAAAACTATAGCTCAGAGAAAGAAATAATTCAAGTTTACACTTGTTTTTTCTCTTCAGAAAATCACTGTAGAAAAAGTAAGCCAGCCTATGCACACCCAGGACTACTAATGCAGAGATCAAGAATTGCCCAAGAAATTGGGCAAGATCACAAGTTCACCTTCCTAGCTAATCAGAAACAGCCAGTGGATTTGAAACAAAGAATTACACCATATATTTCAAAACAGCAAGCAGCAAGGACATTATTATAGTTTCAGGCATCCACTCAGGATCTTGGAATGTATTCTCCATATCAGGGGAAAATAGACAGTAGTAGAGAGATGATAGGTGTTTGAAGTTATGGGATTTCTGATTAAAGTATTTTTAAAGTACCCTGTATCGATAGTTATGCTTGAAAGCAAAATATCTTTACTTCCCCCTCCTTCTAAGAACACCAGGAAACTTGTAACTCCGTTCTAACAAACTATGTGATCTTGGTTCTGCCATAACAAGCCATAGGACCTTGATCTGGTCACTTTACTGTTTTAAGTCTCAGTTTCCTCCCTCCTGAGAATTCAAATCCCTTTTAGCCTTTCTCACAAGGATGTTATTGGGCTTAAATGAGATGACAAACGTGAGAAATCTTTAAGAAAGTTCTGCCTCACAAAGGGGTGCTATTCTGGAGATATTAATAACACGTTCAAGCAGCCTATGTTTTTCCAGCACTCTGAACTTCCTGAACAATTGTCATTTTCTCTTGGTGGGAGCAAGATCACCATAGCTTAAAAGAAAATTGCAATTAGCTAATTTTGGTAAAGCTGTTTTCTTTGTTAATGGACCATTTAGTAACTAGACTGTCCAAAACCCTGGGGACAGCTCTTTGTGCCCTGATACTGTTCTTCCCTTTAAGGGACATCAGGAGGTGTCAGGGCTTTCTCTCCATCCTTTCTCTGGGAGCTGGATGCCTTCATTGCAATACACTCCAGACAGTGATTCTCAAACTTTAACATACATATATATATATATATATATATATATATATATATATATATATATAAAATAATAGGAGATAATGAGTTAAATCCTCATTTCAACTAAGTAATGAATATGTTTTTAGTATAAAAACTTACACAATATTTAGGATATATTTACGCTACAAGTGTATTCTTGGTCTGAAATTCAGATTTAGCTGAACATCCTATATAATGATGTGCTCAGTCTGACAACCTTAATCAGCAACACCTGGAAAGCTTATTAAAACAGATTGCTGGGTCTTCTGGTCCGCAAGGTCTAGGTAACACTTACAATTTTCATATTTCAAATGAGGGCTCAGTTCTAGCTAATGTGGCTGCCATAATACCTGGGAGGGCCATGCTGCAAAAGCAAAAAAGGAAAAAAGGATCTCCAGTTTTCACTGTGCCTCCAAGTGTCCAACCACGTGCTTGGTTTGCATTATCTTATTTGATGCCCGCTACAGTTCTATAAGATTGGTGCTATTCTCATCTTTACAGATGAGAAGATTAATGGTCAGCAGAGCAAAGTGACTTTCCCAAGGTCTCACAGTCAAAGGTGACTGAGGTCCAGGGAGCAGAGGAAGAGGACACAGTACCACCATGACTTTCTTTTTCCCAGCTACTCTCCTCCAAACTTCCTTGAGGAATTACAGAAGGGTGATACTCTCTTCACTTACCCATCTCACTGTAAATTCAAGAATGTGCAGATTACGTTTTACATTGAGTTCCTCTCAAGAATTGATCTTTAATCTTGATGAACCTCCCTTTCCCTTTAGTAAGTTGTGTTTTCAACGGGAAATTTGAAAAGGTTTAACCTTTGACCTTTGCCATCTCTCAGGGATTACATTTCCTGGACAGGAACAGAAAATGAAATGAGGCTCCTATATTCACAATATTTTATTTTCTGAGGCCCTGGTAAATATTTAAACACAAGCTTTGCCCTAGAGTCTATCATAATCTCTGTTGACATTAGCTCATGTCCCCAGAAACAATGGTCACCTTTCACTCATTACCTCCACACACATTCCTCCCTGCCCAAAGAGCCCAAAAGTCAAGAAATCAAAAACCCACTTCCAAAGCTGGTGTTTTCCCACCAGCTTTTGGCACAAAAGGCAGGTAAGGCCTTCTGGTGGTATTGAGAGGTCAAGGAAGTGGGGATAACCCACTCATCAAACCAGACGGTCTCCTCTTCGGTATCACCAACAACTCAATGCCCTTCAGCCAAAGTGCCTGATGTATACATATTAGATATTGCTTCCATACTGGTCCCTTTCAGTTCCTCAAATGCCCCAAGCTCTTCATACTCCAGGGCCTTTCACCATTCTGGTTCTTTTGCTCAGATTGCCCATCTCCTGATTGTCAGATGGCTCCTTCTTTTTTTAAATTTGAATTCACATATAATATATGTATGGAGTAAAATGTGGTATTTCAAAACAGGTATACAACATATAATGATCCAATCAAGATAACTGATATATCCATCACCTCAAAGGACCCTCTGATTCTTTAGGTCTAAGCCCAAATGCCCCATTCACAGAAAAGTCCTTTCTGGTCCTACTATGTACATTAAGGTGGAGCTCTCTCCTTCCCACCCAACCAATCTTCACTGAAATATATTCCATTCTGGAACTCTTGACCGTTACTTGTAATTTTTCTTTTTCTTTGTTTTGATGAAAAAACATGAGTGACATACACACATAAATACATGTGAGTGAGTATATGTGATACAGAGAGAGCACCTATCAGCTGGCACATGGAAGTAGTCAACATATAGTTGTTGAATAAAAGAATAATAGTGCAGAACTAGGTGAACGAAGAAATGGACAAATTATTGAATTCACAGCTTAAGGAAGAGGACATATAGATAAGATACATTAATAATGATGATAATAATTACCAACCCTTAAATAATACTAATTATATACAGCCCTGAGATATTTACATGTGCTAACTAATTTAAGACCCTAAACAACTTTACAAGGAGGTACAATGATCTCTACTTTGCAATTAAGAAAACTGGGCCACGAAGATGATAACTGACCTAAGAATGCAGATAGGAATTCACGGGAATGCAAGGAGCTGGGGTTCAACCCGAGACACCTAGCTGGAGGGTCTGATCTCAACCCTAGTTTACTCAAAAAAGATGTGTACAGCTGCGGCTATCTCTCATTGCCATTCACTACAAGCCAATGGTAGACAAGGAAAAGCCAGGTACACTTGGAAGGAAGGGAGGGAAGGAGGGAGGGAGGGAGGGAGAAAGAAAGGAAGGAAGGAAGGTAGGAAGGAAGAAAGGAAGGAAGGAAGGAAGGGAAGGAGAAAGAGAAGGAAAGAAGGGAGGGAGGGAATGGAGGGATGGATAAGAAGAAAAAACTAAAAGAAGGAAGGAAGGGAGGGAAGGAGGGAGGGAGGCAGGAAGGAAGGAAGGAAGGGAGAGAAGGAAAGAAGGGAGGGAGGGAGGGAGGGATGGATAAGAAGAACGAAAGAAAGAAAGAAAATAAAGAAAAGGAAGGAAGGAAGGAAGGAAGGAAGGAAGGAAGGAAGGAACGAAGGAAGGAAGGCAGGCAGGCAGGCAGGCAGGCAGGCAGGCTAAGATCAGCTTACTCTTCCATTTCACCACCATGAGCAAAACAAAAAACAAGACAAATGAACAAAAATCCAGCAACAAAAAATTCCTCTGGGCATAAGGAAAAAATTTTGGAACAAGGCTGGAGAAAAGCTGTGACTCAGAACTCGTGCCTCCCGACCTCCTGAGTTCTTACCATTTCCTACGCTGTGTGGCCACCACAGCAGACAGCAACACACAGACTGAGCTGTCAAACACCACCACCAAGGGACTCTAGCATGAAAGTTTGGAGACATGACCCTCTCCTTCTCTTCTTTAGGCTATAATCGTCAAACATTTACTGTAGTCCTAGGCCTTGGAATAGATATTGTAACAGAGTACGTGTATCCTACAGTATATATTTACCATCATCACAGAACAGAGGGCACAGACAGCTTCTTGCAGGTGAAATGCAACCCAGCAGGACGACTGAGCCAAATGGACTTGGGAGTCAGAAGAGGCAGGAGTCACTTTGAGGCTTTTGAGAAGCCAATGGCTTGCGCGTCCTTCCTCCTTCCGGGGGTTTTCTCCCTTGGCATGCAAGCTATCTCTCCTGTCCTTTCCCCTGGCTCCCTCTCTTTTCCTAATTCATGAGCCTCTGACCATGACTTAGGCTTCTGAGATTTTTTTCCAATACATTCTTTAGGCCCTCTGGTGGCATTAAAAGTGGCTGAACTTTGATCTAATCGTTAGGCTCTAGAGATGTAAATATAAATTCTGGTGCATATTCCTCAGAAGAGTTTCAAAGTTTTAAGAAGCTGCCCTTCTCTTTCAGGTATAATTTCTATCAGGAACTCTGGGCAGTCCCGAGTAAGAGAATGTCTTGGCTTTTAGATTAACCTTTAGGGCACATCTATTGGCCTCATAAATATCCATCTCAAAGGACAAAGAGAAAGAGACCTGAATAACCAGAAGAACAGAGAAAATCCTTATCTTTGCATGAACCTGGGAAATCCATGGGATTAATCATCATTCATCTTGTACCTAACAAGCTGGATCCCTGATGATTCGATCAGATAAGTGATATTACATTCCTTGAAAATTTCCATATGAAAAAAATTGTAAGAGTTCAAACTCAAGAGTTTACTGTTGCATATTATTTTGAGGTTATGCCTACATTCTAAAACCAACAAAGCTGGCCCTCCATCTGTTTTTGTAAAGAAAGTTTTATTAGAACACAACCACACTCATTCATTCATACATTTTTCTGGAAAGTTTTTGTGCTACAACAGCAGAGTGGAGTAGTACTGACAGAGATCATGGAGCTACAAAGACGGAAGTATTTACTATCTGGTCCTTTACAGAAAAAGTTTACCGATGCATGCCCTAGAGTGTTGTGATGTACTGCTTTCTGATAACATTCTATGAAGGAAAGGAGGGTGACTAGACATTGTATATTCAAAATCGTAGCACGTCCATCCCCATTTCCTGGGCTTGTTCGTCACTCAGTGGTATAGAATCTTAGAATTTTAGTCCTGAAACAGTCTTTGGTATCCCTCCTCTGACTGTTTCACATGATAGAGAAGACTCTCTTGATACTCAAGAGACAGTTTCGTGAGTTGCTCAGTATCACAAAGTAGAACAAGCCAAATCCTGGTGTCACTAAGTGGAACAAACTAAATCCTCTGGCTCCCTGGGCAGCTCCCACTGTCTGCCCTCTGGAACGTATACATCTCAGTCTAGGGGAGTGATCGAAGGGTTGGCTCCCTCCTATTGTACTTGATGTCCCCTGGAGCCAATTGTGCCAACACAATGTGCTACCACACTCTGCCAAAACAAGAATCCCCCTCTGGGCGGTGTTGCAGGGATCACCATTCTCTGAATAATTTCTGCTGCCTAGAGTCAAGGAGTGGGGAATTCCCTTCAAAGCTCAGGCCAGTAAGCTCCCTGCCCTTTCTACTCTCATACTCCCACATCCCGCAAATAGTCATCACAACAGTACACACAGACAGGTGTTAGGTAAAGCTACCAAACCTCAGTGCCACAGAAAAAAGGATCCTGAACTACCCATCAGTCCACAATTATGTAAGTACACTTTCACAGTTTCCTGTTACTCAGCTGGGCTGAGTGGTTTGCCTTAAGGTGACTCAGGCTCCTGGGCACCTCCGAGGGTAAGGTGACTCCTCTTGCCGTTTCAGCCCTGGTGTCCTTGCTCTGGTTCCTTTGATTGTCCCTCACTTCTGTTCTCAGGCCAAGGTACAATCTGTTTTCCTCTGTGGGACTCAACCAACTTTTTAGGAACCAGCTCCTTGCCCAGAGCTTCTGGATTTATAATGTTGCACATCATAAGCATCATTTTAAATGATACCTCAAGCCCCAAGAACATGTAGACCAACCACGCCCCTGTCCAACTTCCTTCAGACTTTAGGAGCTCTGACTTCCTCCTGCTTTTCTCATGAATGACACCCAAGCCTTCCCTACTGCACACATCAACACAAGTACTTCTGTCCTAAACCTCTTTGAGGACTCTTCTGTGGACCTTCTCTAGCTACCCACTTCTCCTGTGGCACAAAGGAACTGGACTAAAGGCAGATAGAGAGGACAAAGACCCCTGGAAGATTTCTAGTGCAGCCAGAAGGCAAGAGAGATGTTAGCTCTGAAGAGCCTGCACTCTCTGTGGCAGTCTTGGGCCAACACATTTAAGAACTGATATTCTGGTTATGGACTGATGAATGAATAACAACTTCAACTGACCTCATATTATACTTCAAAGGGCAATATGGAAGAAAAGTTTTGATGCTGTTTAGAATGTTTTTCAGTTTTCAAGGAAAAGTACTTATAGTACATATATACATATATACATACATATATATATATATATATATATATATATATATATACATACATATATATGCCATGTTTTATTTCTTCCTACAGGAATATATTGCTGTGATACTTAAAAAACTATTTAAAATTTTAGAATGAAATCTAAACCAGCAGCTTTTAAACTTTGTTTAGTCAGCAGAACTTTGTCAAAAAGACTGTTAGCAGATTCTTCCATAAAATAAAAATTGAGCTGCTGAGAGATGGGGAGCAGTCCTTGAAATACTTCTGCAAAGCCCAAGTGTTGTGGTTAACACATACAAAAAAATCTACTTTAGAATATAGACATACTTTATTGCATCTAAGATACCAACTATCATAAAACATACCATGCAGCATGATAAAAGAAAAAAACACTACCACTTGATGTATGGCATGCCGCTGATTGGGTATAACATCCAACCCAAATGAATAAATTATTGTGGTTTATGTGTATATTGGAGCAAAGATTTACAGTAGTATATAAATAAATGTTCATATATATCATGTTAATTTATTCACACACTCAACCTGAAAGCTAAATTTAAATGACTCAGCTTCAGTGGTTTCAGGAGCTAAACTCTAATTCCCATTTACTTAGCACCATTAGGTTCTGTCTACCAGATGGATGGCAACCGGAGGTGTTGCCCTCACACTCCTGACCTTCCTTGTATTGGCTCATGTTCTCACTAATCCCTGCCCAGGCACAGTGCTGAGTGCCACGCTGCCATTCTCTCATTTGATTCTGGTATGATACATTGACAGGTTTAGAAAATTTACAGAATCAAATGTCTGCCTCATCAAGGCATCAAGGACTCAGTGACTTTTCTATACAAAGAAGAGTGAGACTATGTTTCTCTGTTGGTTAATATAATCCAGTCTTGAGACATGCATAAAGAAAATACTACTAATGGGAACTCCCACATAAACCAATGAACCCTACCTGCTTTGGATGGGGTTAATCCCTCTCATCAACCAACCCAAGACCCCGATGCAGACTCTGGTACTGTCAGGAAGAAAGACATCAGTGGTGGTTAAGTTGTGACACATTCCCAGACCAAGGCCAAAATGCAAATCTAAAGAAAACTCTGCCCCATGCCTCCCCTTTCATTGGCTTCTTCAGAACCCAGAGATCAGAAGTAGAAATACCACCTCATAAAATCAGCCCTAAAAATATTATATAGAGATATAATTTAATCCTTTTCCTCATTCTTTTTATTCGTATTTATTTGCAATAAATAATAATTGCACTCAACTTGAGAAACTGATGCATATACGTATCGCCTCTTGATCATTTTTACTTCCATTCCCCCCTGCCCACCTTCTCCACCCCCTCCTTACATGCCCATTTCCTGACTACAAAAATCTGACTTCCTGTTTCCAACCATCAGCCTTTCATTTTGAACTTTTACATTCTGGGTTTCTCATATTAGCGAAATAATATTTAACATGAAATATTTAACCTTCTGTGTCAGATTCATTTCACTAAGCATAATGGTCTCATGGTACATTCATTTTCCTACAAATTATTCAAATTTATCTTCCTTTATGGCAGAATAGTATTCCACTGTGAATAGGCACCACGATTTCTCTATGTAGCCATCTATGGATGAGCATATCATCAGCTTCCAAGATACAATAACTCTTATGAGTTGTGCTGCTTTAAATATGAGAATGCATGTATCATCACACATCTCTGTATGATGTCTTTAACTCTTTTGAAAAGATTCCTGGAAGACATATAGTTGGTTGAGTCAAATAGAATATCTATTTTCCAGTTTTTTGACAAATCTCCATATTACTTCTATAATCATTGTACCAGTTTACAGTCCCACTAGCCATGTAGAAATGTTCCTTTTTCCCTATAGCCTTTCCAGTGTATTTGATTTTTTGAGGTCTTGAGAATAGTTGTTCTTACTAGAGTTAAGATGGAACTTCAATGTTGCTTTGATTCGCATTTCTCTAATGGTGAAAGAAGTTGAACCTTTTCGAGTATTATATTTACTAGCCATTTGTAATTTATCTTTGAAGAACTGTATTCATTTCAATTTCCCATTTTTGATTAGGTTATCTTTTGGACTCTATTTTTTCAGTTCTTTTTATATTCCAGATATTAGCCCTAGGTCTGAGGAATAGTTGGAAAAATTTTTCCCATTGCATCAGTGCTCTCTTCACTCTGTTGACTGTTTCCTATTCAGAGGTATTTAATTTGACATAATCCCATTTTTTGATGGTTGATGCTAGCTCTTGTGCAGCAGGTGTTTTGCTGAGAAAGTCATCGCCTATCCTATTCTTCAAGATTTTACCTATTGTATCTTCCTCAGGTTCAGTGTTTCTACTTTAATAATTTGGTCTTTGATCAATTTTGATTTATTTTTAATGCAGGGGGAAAGATGTAGGTCTAGTTTCATTTTTCTGCATGTATATAACCAGTTTTCCCAACACCATTTGTTTAAGAGGCTATATTTTATCCAGCATATGTTTTTGGCCTCTTTGTTGATATTCAGGTGACTGGGGTGTTCAGGGTTGTCTGTGCATCCACAATTCTATTTCATTGATCTACATGTCAGTTTCATGCCAGTACCAAGTGGTTTTTATCACTACTGCTTTGTAATACAACTTGACATCTAGAATTATGATGCTTCTTGCTTTTGCCTGGTTGTTTAGGATTACCATGGCTATTCTGATCTCTTCTGGTTCCATATAAATGTTGGAAATGTTTGTTCTAGTTCAGCAGAAAGTACTATGAGTATTTGGAATTACATTGAATCCATATATATCACTTTGGGAAATATGACCATTTTGACAACATTGGTTCTGCCGATCCAGAAGTAGAGGATGTCTTCCTATATTTCTAATGTCCTCTTTAATCTCTTTTTCAGACTACTACAGCTTTCACTGTAGAAGTCCCTCACTTCTTTGGTTAGACTGATTCCTAAGTACCTAATTTTATTTGAGAATATAGTGAATGAGATTGATTTCCTGATTTGTTTCACAGTGACTTCATTGTTGTTGTCCAGGAATGCCGCTGATTTTTATGTATTGATTTTGTATCCTGCCATATACTAACTTGTTTATTAGTTCTAACCATCTTCTGGTGGAGTTTTGGAGGTCTTGTGAGTAAATAATCATGTCATCTGCAAATAGAAATAGGTTTACTTCTTCATTTCCTATACATATCCCCTTTCTTTCATTTTCTTGCCTGATTGTTCTGGCTAAGTCTTCCAGTGCTACACTGAACAAGAGTGATGACAGTTGACACCTTGTGCTGACATCACAGGAAATGTTTTCAGTTTTTCCTCATTTAATATGATGTTGCAGTAGGTTTGCCATGAATGACTTTTATCAGCTTAACGACTCTTCCATACATTTTTCATAAGGATTTTTATCATGAGTGGACACTGGATTTTGTCAAAAGCTTTTTCTGCCTCTATTGAAGTCATCACATGAATTTTGTCCTTGCTTATGTTTATGTGATGTATCACATTAGTTGTTGTTGAACCATTCTTGCATCTTTGCAATGAAGCCCATTTGGTCATAGTGTATGATCTTTTAAATAATTTGTTGCATTCTCTTTGAAAGTATCGTTAGGGGATTTTTGTATCTATATTCATTAATGAAATTGATCTATTGTTTTATTTTCATTACGTCTTTATCTGGTTTTGATATCAGGATAATGCTAGCTTACAGAAATAAGTTTAGTAGTGTTCCTTCACTTTCGTTTCATGGAAAAATTTAAGAAACATTTTCTAATTCACTGATGGTACAGTAAAATTCTGCACTGAACCTTTTAGGCTCTGGGCTTTTTCTTCATTGGTACAGACCTTACTATTGCCTCTATTTTATTATTGGTTATTCTTCTATCTAGGGTTTTTATATCTTTTTTGGCTCAATACTTGTATCTCGTACATGTCTGGGAATTTTTCCATGTCTTCTAGGCCCTTCAATTTATTCAAATATAAGCTTTTAAAGTAGTTTCTTGAGTCCTCTGGATTTTAACAGCATCCATTGTGGCTGTATCTTTTTCATTTTCAATTTCATTTATACGTTTTTTTCTTTCCTTCTGGTTAGTTTGACAATGGGTTTATCAATCTCATTTATCTTTTCAAAGAACCAACTCTTTAATTATTGTTTTTTGCATTTTAGCCTCATTAATTTCCACTCTGATCCTCATAAATTTTCCTGTACCACTTCTGAATATGGATTGTTCCTGCTTTCTAGCACCTTGAGGTGCATCATTAGATTGCTTGCAATTGTCTTGTTATTTGTTGTGTGTTCATAGCTATTCACTTCCCTCTTGGTACTGCTTTTATTATGTCCAATGTATTCTGGTATGGTGCTTCCACTGTCATCTGATTCTAGGAACACTTTTATTTCTTGTCTGGTTTCTTTTATGATTCACTGCTTATTCAGTAATGTACTATTATCTCCATGTATTTACATAGTTTCTTTATTTTGCTATTGATTTATAATTTTATTCTTTGTTTTTGAAACGGGGTCTCGCTCTGTAGCCCAGGCTGGTCTTGAACTCACTATGGAGCCCATTCAGGGCACTCTTCCTGTCTCAGCCTCCGAGTGCTAGGATTATGTGGTGCTGGGGAATTGAACTTAGGTACTTAGCACTTGACTTAGTGCTTGCTAGGCAAGTTCTTTTAACCACTGAGCCATTCTTCCAGCCCCTATAATTTTATTCTACTATGATCTGAAAGTATACAAGGAATTATTTTAATTCCTTTT
The DNA here is from genome assembly GCA_004027205.1 of Ctenodactylus gundi. NCBI lineage: Eukaryota > Metazoa > Chordata > Mammalia > Rodentia > Ctenodactylidae > Ctenodactylus > Ctenodactylus gundi. The sequence continues at coordinate 81,169 of PVKB01002338.1, forward strand.
TGTGTATTTAGGCATGCTTTATGGCCTCTGATATGACCACATGTTAGAAAAATTTCATGTGCTGTTGATAAAAAGGTATATTCCCCATTGGGGTTGAGTGTTATATACACTCTGTATATAACAGTTAAGTCCATTTGTTTCATGGTGTGGTTTAGCTCTGATGCTTGTTTGTTTATTTATTTATTTATTTACTTATTGGTCTGATGAACCAGTCTATTGTTGAGAATTGGGTATTGAAGTTTCCTATCATGATTGTATTGAGATTTATTTATCCTTTTATGTCCCATAGTTTTTGTTGTACGAAATTTGGTACGCTATCATTGGGTGTGTATATAATTGTGAATTCTTCCCATTGGATTGCTCTCTTCACCAGTATGGTATCCCTTTTTTTTTCTCTCCTGATCTGTTTTTTGCTTAAAAATCTACTATTTTTAGAAATAGTAAATGGGGCTGGAGGAATGGCTCAGCGGTTAAAAGCGCTTGAGCAAGCACTAAGCCAAGCACTAAGTACCCGAGTTCAACTCCCCAGCACCACATAAGCTGGGCGTGGTGGTGCATGCCTGTAATCCCAGCACTCGGGAGGCTGAGACAGGAGGATTGCCATGAGTCCAAGGCCAGCCTAGGCTCTGAAGTGAATTCAGGACCAGCCTGGACCACAGAGCGAGACTCTGTCTCCAAAAAAAAAAAAAGAAAGAAAGAAAGAAAGAAAGAAAGAAAGAAAGAAAGAAAGAAAGAAATAGTAAAGCCACTCCTGCTTGTTTTCTGGCTCAGTTGTATGAAGTATTGATTTCCATCCTTTTGCTTTCAGTTTATATACTTCGTTGTGAGTGAAGCATCTCTTGTAGACAACAAATGGTTAGGCTTTATTTTTTGGATCTGATCTACCAGACTCTGTCTTTTTTATTTTTATTTTTATTTTTTTTGAGATAGGGTCTCTTTCTGTAGCCCAGGCCAATCCTGAATGCACCATGGAGCCCAGGCTGGCCTTGGACTCACAGCCTCATCTCCCCAAGTGCTGGGATTACAGGTGGACACAACCACACTTGGCTTATATGGTGCTGAGTAATCAAATCTGGGGTCTTGTGCTTGTTAGACAAGTTCTTTAACCACTGGGATATGCCCTCAGCTGTTTCTCTCTAATAACTATTAGTATTCTGCGTTCATGCTGAATTTCTGGAATTTTGATCATCATGTGTTGTGGGGAGGCTCTAATGATGGTTACCTGGTGCTCTACATTCCTCCTGTGCCTCAATAATAATTTACTTCCCTATATTTGGGAAATTTTCTGCTATGATTTTAGTGAATAAGTTCTTTTTGCACCTTTCATGTTGTCCTCTCATTTTTCTTTCCCTCCAACAATTCTGAAGTTGGGTGTTTGTCTTCTTTTGTTGTTCTTGTCTTGTCATCCTGCAGCTACTGCATCTGGATACTTTGATGTTTGCTGTTTTTAGGTTCACTGAGTGGTTTAACTCACCAACCTTGTCTTCAATGCCCAATACTCTGTCCTCATAATGTCTGAGCTGACTTTCCCACGCTTTCAGTTACATTTTTCATATTCTGAATTTCAGCTTGATTTATTTTCAGATTTTCTACTGTACCAAAATGGTCCTTTATATCTTATATTGTCTTGTTTACCTCAGACAGCCTTTTGTTTGAGTATCTAAAAACTCACTAAACTTTTTATCAATTAAGACTATTATGTGTTTAGTAAATTCCTCCTTAAGCTCATTAAATATTAACAATTTTGCTTAAATATTTCCCTTTGTTCTGATCAAACATTTCATCTACTTATTTCTAAAGTACTTTTCCTATAAACTCCTCCATTTCATAGTCCATTAAATTAGATTTTGGGAACTCAGGCATTTTTGTATGCATCATATTGCCTTGTTTTCTCATGGGTTCATGGCTGAGGGTTGCAGTTCAATTAAGGTACAAAACCTCTGTCTCTGATGTGAAGATCTCTTCAGTTAGATTATGCCTTCCTTTGGTGTTTCCTTAAGTTTGTTTAAATTTGATATTTATGCCCATTTCAACCTACTCGGCTATTATGTTTGATGTTCTTAGTATCTAACCTATTGATTTCCTTTTCCCTACACCTTTAAGTGAGGAAAAACTGAATCACAGTGATGTCAGTAACCCAAGGACAAGTCAGCTTTTGGCATACAGTGAGAAACAATTAAACCCAACCACTATGCCATCATTAATGATATACCCTAAGACAAATCAATTGTTGATATATCATAACAACCAATTAAATACTACTCTTTCTTTTTACCCTTATCATTAGAAATGTGGTTCAATATTAACACAGCTATCTAAACAAATGAAATATTGACTTATCAAAAATATCTGCCAGGGGCTAGAGGAATGGCATAGCAGTTAAAGAGCTTGCCTAGCAACCACAGGACCCTGAGTTCAATTCCCCAGCACCACATAAGCTGGGTGTAGCGGCACATGCCTGTAATCCCAGCACTAAGGATACTGAGGCAGGGGGATTGCCATGAGTCTAAGGCCAGCCTCAGATACATCGTGAGCTCAGGACCAGCCTGGGCTACAGAGCAAGACCTTGTCTCAAATAAATAAATAAATAAGTCTACCAAAGGTAAAATCTTACCACTGTTAATAATAGAAAATAAATCTATATAAATCACCTAGGCTAAACTAAATAGCTCATGCGCCAACTATTAACCATGCCACCAATAACAATAGGAATAAGCAGTAATGATGTAATCTCAGACACTGACATACCAAAACCAATTAAATGCTACAACTCTTCCACTTTTAACATTAGACATGTTATCTATAGTATTAATACAGGTATCCAGACAAACAAAATGTTAAATTATTGGAAAAATCTACTAAGAGGACACTGTGTCATTGTTAATGGTAAAAAAGAAATCTACATTATTGCCCCAGGCATAACTAAATATCAAGTTATTAACTGGTTAAATTTTTCCCCAGCGTCCTTGACTTCTGCTTCCCAAAGCAGTTCAAACTAAGGCTCTTCCCAAAGGGCTTCCAATTACACCACTTCCCAGTATGATGTTGCCCAGAATTGACTTCCATGCACTGGCCTTCCAACTGAAGGAGACCTTCCTAGGGAGAAACCCCACGTGGCACTGGCAGCCTGCAGTACCAGTAGATTTCTTGTAGAGGCTATTGCTGCCTATCTGTTATTTAGTTCTGTGGCTCTCTGCTTGCTGAGGCCCACCTCCTGTCTGCACAGCAGGCTACTCACTGGCTGCCAGAGGACGGCCTCCCAACTGGCATGTCCTCCCCTGCACATTATCTCCAGGTTCTGTAGCTTCCCTGAGATTTCTAACTTTCCTGTTGGCCTCCTTTTTAATCCCCAAAGTTCTTCCTTTTCCCTAAGCTAAGTTATTCAGATAGTTTTCTTTTATAATGATATCTCAATTTTTTGATGTGTCTGTGACAAGCCACTAACTGGGGCAACTTAACTCCACTGTCATCTTGTCCTTACTTTATAATTATTTAACTTTGATAGCAATCAATAGGATAAAAATGGCTATCTAAAAATACAACCATTTGTCTTGAAAGTGGTGGCTTTTTCTTCATGGAGGTTGGGGAGAGACTGGAGAGCTAAGTGTAAGCAAAAGCTGATAAGCATTTGTCAAACTTCCAGAGGGGGCACTGAAGCATCACATGGGTGGCTGGCATAGGCACTGTTTTCAAAATAACTAAATTTCAAGACCCTGTCAGCTCTGTAATATAGCAAACCTTGAGTCAGCCAAAATTTCATGTCAGCTTCATATATGAAATCTGCCAAGTGTTACTTTATTAAAGCACTTCCTATTTTGACAGAAATGTTCTAGCTCCATACTGTCCAGTATGGCAGCCACTACCCACAAATGGTGTTCCAGTACTTGAAATACAGCTATGTAATCAAGCAAAGCCAATTTTCAACTATCTAGTTTTAATTTCAAATCGCCAATGTGAGTAGTAGCCACTATATAAGACAGCACAGTTCTGGAGGGATCTCCCCAGGATTGCTTAAATTTTGAGATCAGAGATGCTTCCTTAATGATTGTTCTTAGAAAAACACCAAAGTTTAGAGCCTAGGAAGACTAAAAACCATGAAATAGAACATAAAGGTGGCATCAAAATGTGTGCGATTCTACTCTACATATCTCTGTAATTACAAAAGTTCTATTAAAAAAAGACCATCAGCTAGGTTTGATGGGGCAGGCACTCAGCACTCTGGGAGGCTGAGGCAACAAGACTGACCCTGTCTCAAAACCAAAACTAAAAACTGGGCTGAGGGTGTAGTTCAGCATGAAGGCGCTGGATTGGATCTCCAGACCTCAAAAGAGTAAGGGGAAGAGGCTGCCAGGACAGGCAAATCACAAAAATGAGCATCAAACCAGCATTTCCAGCCACCTTATGGACAAAAAAGAAGTGACTTCATGCTTCCACTAATCTAAAAAGCTTGAAAGAGTAGAGCAGTGGTTCCCAGAGGATGATGGGGAAGAATGTGGACAGCAGATGGGAAGATGTTGGTTAAATGCTACAAAATTTTGATCAGGTTGAATAAATTCTGTGCATAGGTTGTGAACATGATGATCAAGATTATTTTGATCTTGTGTTCTTTTTGTTTCTCCATATTGTCGATGTCATGCAGTTTTCTTCTAATTATCCCTTGAAGGAGTCCAAACATTCATCATTTAAAGGCTGTTCCCTTAGCACAAAAGAGTGAAGATTCACACTGATGATGATACACCACTATACAAAGTCAAGAAGAAATGAGTCCCTAAAAGACACAGTTTCCCAAAATTACTTTTTTCTACTAGTACGAATTTGTGATACATAATTAAATGTATTGCAAACATTCAGCTTGAGGAAATGGCGCATATACATATGAAATTTTGGCCATTTTCACTTCCCTTCCTCCTTCCCACCCTTCTACCTTCCCATGCCATTTCCTTTCCCTATCACAAAATCTATCTTTCTGTTTTCTTCCATCACCCTAAGAGACATATAGTTAAACAAGTAATACTCCAGAAAAGAAACTTACCGGCCACCACACCATACTTCGGCCTGCCAGGAAGAAACCTCCAACAGTCCCACGATTAGTGGAAAACATAGCCTGAGGAAGGAAAGGTCAATAATTTAATAGAAAACTAGACAAGTGACCTTGCCAGGAAAAAGAACATACCTCTCACGCGCTTAGACTTTGTCTTACCCAATCTACTTTCTGAAACATTTTCACATTCCTTATTCTCCTGGAACCTCAATGCACTCAGTTAGAAGAAGGAACCTACCTTTGACAGACAAGGAAACTGAAACTCAGAAGGTTTAGCTAACCTGCTCTGGTACAAGCTCTGCAATTAGCTTATACAATGGCTTCAAGCTGGTCACAGTATCTGGATCTGTTTGTTTACATATTAATCAGAGGAAAACGAACCTTTTTATGCTTTTTGTTGGTAAGCATATCAAAGTACTTAATAAAATATATTTTAATGTACTATTAGGGTATGTGAATTGTATCTCAATAAAGATGTTATAAAAAATAAGAAGTGCCATAAAAATGTATAAAATGCGCTCATACAAAATATTACACAGAAAGACCACACATTCAAATCGTATTCAAATCTTCCCTTCCTAAGGATGTAGGTAGAAGATCGCCGGAATCACTACATGCAATACACTGTTATGAGTATAGTAACTTCAGAGGAAGGAAGAAAGTCCTAACTAGGATGACAGGAAACACTTCACAGAAATGGCAACATTTTAGCAAACCTTGAAAAAAAAGAGTATGATTTTATCAGTCAGAGGGGGGGAAAAGGGGAAGAAGATTTCAGACTGCAGGACCAACAACTCTTGCTCTGGAGGTGGAACTGTGCCCACTTTGGGGAGAGAGGAGAAGGCACACAGTATTAGGTAAACCTGGCTGTCACGTATGAATGTGGACATTGGTGACAGCAAGACAGAAGGCAGGATCTCTAGTGCCAGACTAAAAAGTATTGGCAATCTGGAGCCAACGAAGACTTAGGAGGAGAAAAACAGCATGTGCCCTCAACACACAATGACCAGCTTTCTCATGGTTCCTTTGGAATGTCACCTCTGAGCCTGCAATTTACTCCTTGCCCAACTCACAGCTAGGCATAGGCCCAATTCTTTAGTACAAAATGAGGCCTTTGCACCTGGCCCCTTCTCCCTCTACTTCCCTCCCTCTTTCCTGCCCCCTCTCCCTGTCACTGGCTGTCTCTTTGAAAATGTTAACGACTGATAGTAATTTAACCCTGTCAGAGGTGTCTGTGTTGTCAGAGGTGGCAGCTGAAGCTATAAAACATCCCTGGTCCAAAGGAACTGACCTCAAATGGTAACATTTCAGGCATACAGAAACTCGCCATTCAGCAAGCGTGCCTGCCATGGATGCCACACTGGTAGGGGCTCTGACTGCAAAGATTATCTGGAGTTTCTTTTTCAGGAAGCAGGGCCATTTATGCTTCTAGTCAACCCACAGAGATTTGTTGAACACCTGTGTGTATCAGGCAATATCAAAGAGAATACAGCTCAGGTCTTCTTGAACTCCTGGCAAGGTCCTCCCTCCCACTGAACAGATGTCAAATCTGTCATAGAGTTGTTGAGAAAAAAAAAAACCGACTAAAGAAACAGAAAATAGCTAATGCTGAAAGAGAAATCCCAAGGACTCTGGTTCCAGCTTTGTCGGGGAAAAGACCATTCTGGAGGTCATTCTGAACTTGAAGGTTGTTACCTCCCAGGCATGACTGGAGGGACAGTAAAAGTGGGCTTGGGTCCTAGACACAAACATTTCATCTCAGAAATGAATAGCTGAAAGGAATAATGTAGGATCAGGATCCTGAGTTGGAAGGTGAAATAATTCAGAAAAGGTAGCAGAGATGACCAAAAGGTAAAAAGAGATGTGTTCTTAGCCCTGCTAAGAATGGTCACCCCCTCATCTCTGCAAGCCTGGATCCTACCTACCCATCCTCCAAGGCCTCTCAAATTCTACCTTCTCTGAGAAGCCTCCTCTTTGACCACGTCTCCCCAAGCAAAAACAGCCTGTCCCTATTCTGAACACCTATATCCATTTATATCTTCTTCAAACTCCTCACTTCAAAAAGAAAATGGTTACCGTATTACAATTTCTACATTTTTTCTTTTTATTAGTGCCTATTGATTTTACAAAACATTGCATTTCAACACATAAAATGTATTTTGATTTTACCTATCCACCCCTGCCCTTTTTTTATACTACAAATTTTTAATCTCCCACAAGCTCAGGACTTCTTGAACTCCTGCTAGTGTCCTCCCTCCCACTAAACATACACCAAGGAATCTGTTATAGTCTTGTTGGGGGGGAAAAACAGACTAATAAAACACAAAGTAGCTAAGGCTGGAATAGAAATCCCAAGGTCTCAGGCTCCAGCAATTGGCTCAGTAAATGTCTTGGGTATAGAAATCCACTGCTACATGATCAAGAAATGTACAAAGGAAACCTCAAGTTTCCAGACCCCACTTTTAACATGGAGGTAAATTCATCTGTTTATAACTAGATACATAATATTATTGGTTTTGGGTTTTTCTCAATGGAATAACAATATTATTGACCAAAAGAAAAAAAAGACACAAGAAGTTTGTTTAGATAAGAAATATATTAAGAAACTAAGGGTGATGGGTCTGGAAAGGAGAAAAGTCAGATGCAGCCTCTTGTCTTCTGACACTAAAATGAAGCCAGGACACTGAGCATGGGCCTACTTGGTGAGAGGTTTCAAAATGTCCAGTCTGCGCTGGGTACCATGTAGAACTTCCTCTTCGTCAGAGCTGTCCAGTGATTGGAATGGGACCACCAGGGAGAGTTTCTACTGAAGTATGCAAGGAAGGGCTCTTAACAACGTGCCAAAATGATTTTTTTAAAGACGAAACAGAATATAAGATGAGAACAGTTGAAGTCAATAAACTTTAGTCTTCATCTTTAAAAAACACACGATGGAAGAAAGAACTTAGCACCACTCAGACACTTCTAGGGCAATGCAGTGATAGAAAGGTATTTTCAGAAAGGCTCTTGTCTCAGGAAAGCAGATTTAAAAAAAAATAGTGAAAAGAATATTGGCTCTGGTATCATAAAATCCAGATTCTGATCCTGGCTCTGGTACTGATTCCTCTGAATGATTTCTGGTCACCTTCTCTGACACTCACTTGTAAAACAGAAAATTTAAGCTCCCAGAAGCCACTCCAACTCAGGTGTCACTGGTTCAAATGACTGCGTAAAATAAGGTCTTAATGACTGCATAAGACACAGCTGTATTTTAAGGAATAAGGGCTTGATAGAAAATAGTTTTTGTTGGATACATACAGTCTCTGACATATATTCTTTTTGTTCTGTTTTGTTTTGTTTTAAAAAGTAATTTTTAAAAAGCATTCCTAGCTTGTAGGCTCTGCCAAAAGAAAAAAAACATGACAGGACCAGACTTAGCTCATGGTCATAATTTTTTAATAACTCCTAGCTTGAAGAGGTTGCAGGATAGCTTAATGAAATCTCACATAAACAATAAGATGAGAGATTCAGTCCAAAAAGGATACAAAATCCCCAAAGAGGTAAACTGAGTGGTGGTAAAAGACAAGTGGAAACAGAAACCAAAGAAGTTAAAAGTCAAAGTCTAAATTTTGTTGAACGACACAAAGATGAAAACATATAAGACAGAACTAAATAATTCTGGAAGAGATGGAGATGGTAAGAGAAGGATGTTGGCTGTGAGTAATTAAGATAAGGAGACAAAGTGGCCCTGGCTCCTTCTGTCTGTTCTGCCCAAAGATCAATGAGAAACAGAATGCCCATTCCCACATCAAGCCACTATTAGCACACGATAGCAAAAAGAAAGTGTCGATTGGACAAAATCCAATATGCTAAGTGATCAGGGTCCAGAGGCACTGGCTAATGGGAGAAGATTAAGCATTGGCCAAGATTAGCAGGTTCATTAAGTAGATTTAACAGGACAAGTGATACCAATTTGTGCATGTTTCAGAAGTTCAAACACCACGTTAAAAAGTGCAAGATTGACAGGGCTAAAACGAAACTGGTTCAGAGAACCAAGGTTCTCAGTGATTGGTGGGAAAATGAGCAATGTAGCACAGCTAGCAGCTGCTGGATTCACATCTTGGCCCCTGTACATAAAACTGGGGTGTAGAAGGAGGGAGGGAGACAGGCACAGTGGCAAAGTGCCTGGTATTAAAGGAAACCTGGAGGTAAGATACCTGAATTCCTGGAACAATTCTATCTATTGCAAAACCATAGGTAAATCACAACCACATTTCAACTTCCTTTTTGTGAAAGGGAGTTCAGTATTCCTATCTTCCCTGTCCTGCAGATGTTTGTGGCAATGGACATACAGCTGACTCCTTTTTTATGCATTTCACCAAAAAGAACAAAAATTATTCAGGACGTAAGTCATACTCAGGAGGAACAATGATGATGATAAATTTTCATAAATTTCTAGAGTCCATGAAGAGCTTTCAGATTCATCTTTGTAGATTCTCACAACATCCTGAATGTGCCGTAAGGATACAAGTCTACCTTTTCTACGTTTGGGTAAACTGAGGCTGCAAAAAGACATCCTACATCATTTGATCTTAACCAGGTAAAAGCCAGTATTAAACATGAGCACTCTGGCTTCTAGCTGGACATTTCTGGGAAGAAGCTGAGAATACTCAGGGAGAGCCAGCCATGCTGACCTCATGTGACATATAAAGAGACTGTCTCACATAGTTCCTACAATGCCTTTTTAAAAACCCACACTTCCTTATACCACCGGAAAAGCTCAGGGTTCACAGAAGGATTAATGTCTGCCTTCCTGTCTTCTGAATCAAAAGAGAAGGAAGAGACCCTGAGGATGAGAGGGGAGAAGAGGAAGAAAAGGTTAAGAGGAACAGAAAAAGTGATCAAGAAGGAGATATACAGGCACAAATTCCCAAGCTGTATGTTACTAACATGTTGTCGAACCTGTAGTTCATGCATATTCAAGTAAAAATGAAAAAAATTAAATAAATCAAAAGAGTTCAGCAGGACCACTTGAGAGCATAGCATCCTCCCTCTGGCTGGAACACCCCTCCCACATACACCTCCAGAACAAGACCTGAAAGTGCAAACGTTTAAAACACCTTTTCTAGCTGATGGGTGTGCCAGAGTCTGTCATAAATGAACTTTTCCAAGTTCCAGGCTGCAGAGAACAAGTTTCTCTGGTTTGGTGTGTCCCCAGAGTCCCAAGAACAGGCACATGCACTTCCTCCTCCCAGCACCAGGCTACCATCTGATCTTTCTGCTCTGCCCAGCCTCCCCACCTCTACCTCCTTCCAGCCCCTGGGATCCCCTGGGCACAGGGCCTCTTGTTAACCTTCCCCAGCAGCCCAGAAGGCAGGACTGGGTCAACCACCCTCACTCCCATCTCACCTGCAACGGACAGAGGCTGTGGTTTTCTCTGCTCCACACAGTTTCCCGTATGAAACTGGATAACCAAGAGGTGGGACAGTAGCCACCTGCCCAAGCAGCTCCCCCACAGGCTCCAGGCTCCCCCTTTCCTGTGCCTTACCCTCTCCCTTGGTCTCTGCCATCCTCCCTCCTTCTCTGCTCACGGTGTGGTGCTCTCCTCCGACCTTCCTGGCAGGCTCCTCTGGACCCTCAACTCTGTTCATCCTTGCTTGTCCCTGGCCCTCCTCACACCGTGCCCCTGAGTGACTCTTAATTGTTTCCAAGGTATTTCCACTCCCCTCCTTGGATCTATAAGCCCATCAACTCCTTGGAAGTTCAGCTTCTGTGCGTCCCCTCATCCCAGCGGGTGGCCCTCGCACCTTCATCTCATCCCACAGCCTTCACGTACCCACAGCCCGACGGCCATCACCACCAAAAAGTAGATGACAATGACGGAAATGTCAGCTGCATTGCGGATGCGCTCGTGAGGTTCAAGAGGGGCGGCGGTGGTGGAGGCAGAGGTGCCCAGAGGGCTCCAGGTGCTACTGTCCATGGCGACTGGCGATGCTTCCCTCCCTCCCGCCGGGCCAGTCACTCCTTATACAGTCTCCGGGTTAATGATCAGCCCCCGCTGGGGGAGGCGGGGAGACCCACAGAAGCGGGGCAGACCTGCCGTAGCGCCAGGTCCCTGCGCTAGGCTGTGCTGTGCTGCACTGTGGGAGAGTAAATCTGAGCACCGAGTGCCTAATTGCCCGCGAGCTGGCAGGGGCGTGGCTGCACCACACAGGTAAAGGCACTCGGAAAAGCAAATGGGGCCGGCCTGGCACAAAGGCCCAGTGTGCTCCCGCAACGGGCACCCTGCCGACTACCTGGCCTGGCTAGCCTTGGGGTCCCACCAGTGCAAAAAAGGAATGGCACTCCCTGTGCCACACTCCCTGCTCTAGGATCAGAGGACTAGAGATCACAGTTCACATGCCACCTGTCCTTGGAGGAGTCCCGGGATCTCTGCAAGTCTGGCTTCTCTCCTTGTGTAAAATGAGTACAGGATGCTTCTGAGAAATCAAAGTTTCCCTTCCCTTGGACAACTCTCTTTGGACATAAAATTGCTGGCTGTTGCTGGAGGAAAAAAAATTCAACACAATCTTAACCTCTTAGCCACATTCTGCCCACTTAACCACCTATATTCCCGACTTCTCCTCCGATTGCAGTCACCAAGAGCAAGATTACCCCTCTACACAGAGAGGGAACTGGGACTAGGAGCAGGGCCCACTGGGAGCCATTCCCATGTCCTGTGTCTTCCTCTGCTTCACATATGTGGGCTCTGCATTCAGAGAACTCAGCCAGTCACAGGTAGAAAATATTCAGGGAGAAAAACAATGCATCTGCCCTGGATATGTATAGTGTTTTCTTGTCATTACTCCCTGAACAATACAGTGTAAAAACTATTTGCATCATATTTGCATGCTATGATCTAATAGCACAAGCATTTACTTATATTAAGTAGCAAGTAATCCAGAGATGATTTAAATTATGCAGGAAGATGTGCATCAGTTATTTGAAAATACTATGACATAACTATCAGCTGGGCAACCTGGAGACAATTTCCCTCCAATGCTAAAGGACAACTCTAACGTGTTCTGGGCCTCTTCTAAACCACAGAGAAGGAAAGAGGATTCCTTGCAAGGAGCTCACTACATCCCAGGCCTTCCTGTGGATTCAGTCTGCCCATCTGAAAACACATCTGAGCCACAAGCCTGGGCTCGGAACAGAGATGGCTGAGAGACGAGCATGTCGTGCCCACAGCCACAGTGAGCAAGTGGCAACACAGGCTCTGGAGCCCTGGCCAGGCCTGGTTCAGAGGCAGCATTAGGGAGATGGCTGCAGGGGCCAGCACCGGAAGCCACAGAGCCCTCTGGGAGAGGACAGCCTTGTTCAAGTGAGAAAATGGAGGGAAAGGAAGGTCCACACAAATCCTACCAGGATTAAGACCCCGGAGTCCTCCCTACCCTCCATTAAAACCCTCCCTGCCCTAAGGTGAGCAGGCTGTTCCTTCGCTCCTCACCCCCCACACACACACCTCCCTAAGCTCTGCTTTCCCCACCTCCCTCAACAGCCCTTGCTTTTCCCACTGAGGCTGCAGGAACAAAATCATTGCTAGGCAGCACCTTCTTAGCTCTTCCCCCTGTCCCCAGCCATCCCTTAGAAATGCAAGCTGGATAAGGCTATGTCCAAGGCCCAGCATAACACCTACCCAGAAAGAGCAGAAATTCCTCTTCTGAGGAGGAGCAAAGACCCTCTGCTGTGAATGCTTCTCAAAACAGAGCTCAGCTATTATCTGCAGTGTAGAGAAACTTGCCTTTTTTTCCATTTTCATTTATTCGTCAGAGTTTTTTCATGTTGCTCTGTGCCACAGCCCCTGCCCTCGCCTGACAGCCCAGGGGTTCCTCACGAGGTTCCAAACACGCAGTGCCCACCTCTCACTACTTCAACCAGGCTTCCTGGCCGTGCACCCCATCGGCAAACAACCATGAAGCAAAGAACCCTTGGCACACAGTGAAATCAACAGCCAGGTGCAGAGGTAGTGGGTCTGGGGATGTAGGAGCTGAAGAGGGGTCTCTTGCATAGCCAGCTTAAATCTCAGCTCAGCCACCAACCAGAACCAGACCATGGACAGCGCACTTGAAATCTGTGATCCTCCCTTTAAATATCTGTAATATGGTAAGAGAGGAACAGGTGCCCCGTCACCTCATGATAGAGATGAAGAGTCCTCCCTTGTGGCACCAGCAAGGGTGGAGGGCCTAGAAATATACGACTTCCTCCTCTGCTTTCTCTTCCTGTGACTTCAAGCACAGGAAGCCAAAGGAAAAAGGGTGGTTGATAAGTGGATCTGCTTTCTGTTGTTACCGTTACACATTACCATAGCTCAGTGACTTAAAATCACAGAAATCTATTCTCCTAGTACTGGAAGGTAGAAGGCTGAAGTCTAACTCAGTTTCACTGGGCCGAAATCAAGGTCAGCAAGGCTACATGCCTGAGGTTCTAGGAGAAAACCCTTCTTTGCCTCTCTGGTTTCTAGTGGCTGTTGGCTTCTTTGACTTCTGCCACATTGCTCTAATGTATGTGTGTGTGTGACTGTGTGTGTGTGTGTGTGTGTGCATCTGTGTGTGTTAAAATATATGTAACATTAATTTTACCACCATAACCATTTTAAGTGTGTAGTTCAAGAGCATTAAGTATGTTCCCAGTGCTTTGCAACCATCACCATTGTCTGTTTCCCCAACTTTTTCATGACCCCAAAGTGAAATTCTGTTACCCATTAATCAATAACTCCCCATTCTTCCTCCTGTCAGGCCCTGAACAGCCTATTCTCCTTTCCATCTCTATGAGTTTAGCTACTCTAGGCACTTCATGTGAGTGGAACTGAATAATCTGCCTCCTTCACATCATCTTCTTCTCTCTGTCTGCCTTTTCTTTCCTAAGGCCAGTGGGATGGCATTTAGGGCTCACTGCAGTAATCCAGGTTGACTGGTCCCACACCAAATTCTTAATTTGATCACATCTGCAGAGATCTTTTAGGTAAAGGCCTGATATCTTTCTCTCTTTGTTTCCTTTTTCTCACAATTTTTATCAATATATATATGCAATACATAATGTTTACAGTGATTTTGAGTGTTTTGTGCACACATACATCACATCAATATTATGGTCCCTTTCCCTCCCCATTTTTGGCCCTCCAATACCCTCACCATCCTCCCATAACTCCCACTATCACCACTATCATTCAGGTTGTCTTTTGGTTCTATAGAATGCTTGTGTTCTGGGTTTCCCATATCAGAGAAATTATTTGATATTTAACATATTTAATCTTCTACATCTGACTCACTTTACTACTCAAATCACCACTTATTAGTTCAGTTCCCACCCCTAGAATGAGCGGCAGTGACCATATCTTGATGCCTCTTCTCTGGGTTCGTCAGAGCCCTTTATTGGGGTGATCTGCCTAAAGTTCTCTTTTTCTGTATCTTATTATATCTTTGTTGAGATTCTTTAATGGTGGCTTCACCTACCAGTCTCCATAAGAAGAAAACTATAACAATGAAATTCCTAAGGCTAGAAAACATGAGAAAGAAAAACAGAGAAGTTAAATTTCAAATTCCTTAGCTGAGTACTGAAAGGTAAATGTCTGTACATTCAAAAGACATTGAGATTGTCATTGCATCAATCAGTTTTCTAAGGATAAACTTACATCTGAGACCAAGTGAATGAATCACTACATTAAATGAGGTTAAGTCTATAACAAATTGCTACATTAGATGAATTAAAATCTGTATCACATAAGCATACTACACTTAAAGCAATAGATAGAGTGGAATGCTTAGGTATTTCAGAGTTTTTTAACTTTCATAAATTATTTACTCACATTTCACTAATTACTAACATTTTGCCAGATTTGGTTTATCATTTTACCTACCTACCCACCTCTAAATTCATGCATACATATTTTTAAAGATTTTATACTAATTCCCTATGCCAAATGTAATTATTATACTTTACAAATGTATATACTATTAAAAACAATAGTACCAAAGTCCTGGGCTCCAAAGATCTGATTTCTCTGAGTGACTATTTTTCAGGTTGCTACAAGCAGTGATGGTAAAGGATGTGGGAGACTTTATCAGAGGATGTAGGATCGAGATTCTTTGGGGACAGAAGGTGAAAAGAAACGTATTGCTGGAATTCTAGACCCATGAATAAATGCCAAAAAGTCGCCAGGAAAACAGGAAGTGAGAAGTGAAGAGGACCAGATACGGGAACTGTTAGCTTGACCTCAGGCTAGTCCCAGGACATAATCATAGGGGAGTAAAAAGAAAAAGACAGAAAGTAATAAAGCAAAAATCTTTCCAACCCTTCCTCTGAAACTCAAGTCAACAGCCGGCTGACTCCTGGTGGCTCCTTCCAAGGGTGACTTCAATCCTGATGAGTTAGGTTGTTTTGGGCAAGTCCTATGTATTCCCTAAGGATCTCTTCCACAGTGGAGACACAATTTGCTCTAAGAGACTTGAAGATCAGAACTCGGGTTACTGGACAGTGGTCTTTTTTCTTGATTTCAAATCCCCAGATTGGCATTGGAGAGGAGTCATAGGGTAAAAAGCCACAAGACACACTGCCCAAACGTCCTCACAGTCTCAACCTGATCCTCAGCCCGAGGCTGAAGGAAGAATGCATGGCTGGAAGTCAGGATCCTGGCTTCAGGCCTTGGTTTCTTTGATGAATGGCTTTAGGGAAATCAATCCCCTCTCTGAAAACTGTTTTCTCACCTATCAAACTGGCAGAATGTGCCCAGGCGTTCTGTTAAGAAGGGTCTTGGTGCCAATTCTTACTGTAGTGAGAATCCTGAAGTGAGGTACACCTTGGCCCTCAGTCTCTTTCTTATTTACTAGGGACAACAGGTCCTGAAAAGCTACATGTCAGAAACATGTCAATCTCACCTCATAATAAATTTTATCCCATGCTACATCTGCTTACCCCAGGGATGAGATGTTCTACCATTCACCACCATGTCTAAAAGCAGAAAGGTGACTATCGAGGTCCTCCCTGGACACTCGTCACCAATGAGTTCAAAAATGGATATGTAATCAGCATACCTGGGTGCAATTCTGGCCTGTGCTCGCATCAATGAGGTTACCTCAAATCAAGTTGTCTAATTTTGAGATTCCTAATTTTCCCACCTTGCAAAATGGTGATAATAATACCTAAGGTGGATCAGGAAGCACACAGAAAACACCTCAGCATTCCTCAAGCACACATTTGGAGTTCCACAAAAATGGTTAATGCCTATTTTATTCACCACTGCAGTCACCTTATCTGGACTCAAAATAAAGTGTCCTCAACTGCGCCCATGCCCTCAGAGAGCAAGCGACAGACAGAAGAAAAGGATACATGACCTACTGGTTAAGCCAAGTAGCACAACTTTAATTTTCACAATGACCCTATTGTTTTCTCAATTTTATAGACAATGCACTAAGGTGCAAATGGCTACTTGCTCCAAGGTCTCTTGGCTGGGAAATGGCCTATCTAGCCCTTAACCCTGTCTGTCAGCACTATATTTTAACCAGTGGTGCAGAAAGGGGGAAGAGGAGGGAACAAACAAAATCTGAACTCTGATTCTGAGGCCACGCCTGGACCAGCCACTCACTCTCCCTCCCCTACCACAGCCCCAGTTTTGGTGCCTGGCTCCAGCTGCCTACAGATATAAGACATTTCAATGAATCATTAATTATAACAGATATCAGCACTTTTCTGCCATCACTGTCTGCCAAATCCCTTGATCAGCTGAAAATACAGAGCTAAGGATGAGCGTAGATACAGAGTTAAATGTCACTTGGGTCTTGGAGAAGTCCGTTCTCTGAGAGCCACACCTTCATGTGACTTGCACCCCATATATCCCAATTTTCTCTGTAAGAGACACAAAAGCGGCTCCTCAGACTCTATTTTCTTTTCAGACTGCATAACTCTTTCGACTTTTACAAAAGCAGCTCCTGGCAGGAAATGGCTCAGAGACCCTCAGGTGTTGGCTACCAAAGTTCTCACCTGTGAGCCTTAACCCACACAGACACTACCGATCTGTCACACATCAGTCAACCTGTCACTGTGAGTGGGATTCACCAGAAACACAGAACCCAGGGTCAAAAATCCCAGTGTGATTCCATTTATATAAGAGATAGTTTGAAAAGCCAAAATCCATAGTGACAGAGAATACAAACAGGTTACTAGAGGTCAAGGGAGAGAGAAAGGGTGAACTATTGGAGAGGAAAATGGAGAATTATTGTTGATGCCTTTTTGTGTGTATGGTGCTAAGGATTGAACCAAGTTAGGAAAGGGCTCTACCCACTGACCCACATCTCCAACAAAGTATAGAGGTACTGAATTTCAGTGTTGCAAGAAACTGAAACTCATGGAAACAGGTATGCACCCAAAATCGTCTTGATGGTAATTTAATATTTATATTATTATGCCATGTTAAAATTGAATATTTTTTTCAAATGGGTTTTGCTACGTTGCCTAGTCTAGTCTCAAACTTCTAGGCTCAGATGATCCTCCTGCCCAAGACTCCCCAGTAACTGGAACTATAAGCATATATTACCATGTCAAGTTCACAAGTAATCAAAATTTAATAATATGCAAATATGTTACAAATAATATGAGAGTAAAAGCCTGGTCAACAAAAAACCCACTGAGATAACTGTGGTTTAGGATGTTATTCTTGTAGTCAAGAAATGCTACCTGAGTACTAGTCTAAGTACTAGGAATACAAAGTTAAAAATCCCTGCCCTTCTGAAGCTTAAGTCCCATGCTCATACTTAATTTCTGGGGAGGCTCTTTTGGGGTGATAAATGTTTTGGAACAGATAGAGAAGGTGATTGTACAACACTTTGAATGTGCTTACTGTGCTAACTGAATTGCTCACTTTACAAGGGCTAATTTTATGCTATGTTAATTTCACCTTATTTAAATAAATAAATAATACACAAGGCAGCTGGCCTGAAAAAAAAAGTAGGGAACTAAGAATATACCTCAGAAATGAAACAACTGCCTATTACGCATAAGGCCCTGAGTTCAGTCTCCATAACCATAAACCAAATACTAGTAAGTCATTGTTTTGGTCAAGTGCAATAATGCGCTTGTATCTAGGGGGCTCTGAATCAGGGGGGCTGAAGTAGGAGGATTGCATGAACCCAAGAGTTAAAGACCGGCCTGAAAAATGCTGTGAGACTTCATTTTTAAAAAATTAAATTTCCTCACCAATATCACTTCTTGTTGACTGGTTCTAAAATTTTTATACATTTTATTCACTTACTCAACACACATTTGAACCAAAGGAAAAGGCTAATCTATTTCACCATCAAAAGAAAAGTGTGTTCCCTCCCATAGATGATTTTGGTAATTCTACACTGAGAAACTCATTCATTCATTCATTCATTCAGAATATCCACTGTATTCCCAGCACAGGGGCTATAAACCTGAGTAACATCGAATCTCTGCCTCAGACACCCCTGATCCATCTAGGAAAGTTTGCACAAGTTTTATACACACTATTCCCAATGCAGGGACACCTTCACCAGTCCACTCTTTACCAGACTAACTCTCACATCTTTATTTCCCTTTTGCATTTCTTCCAAGGGACTTTTAGACTTGTATCCTGTTCCTAGCTTCATGCTCTCAAAAGCTCCATTCTCATCCTTCCTACACTGTTCTCAAATTTTAACTCATATTTATTTGTGTAACTATATCTTTAATGTCTGTAAATCATCATTAATCTATAAGCTTCATGAAGATAGCACCAATGTCTCTTGGCCTTCACTGCGCTGTGAACAAGGTCTGGCAGAGTAGATGGTATGTACAGTAGATGCTTGCTCAATAAATATTAGTGGGATGGATAAATTAAGGAAATTTTAATGAAATAATTTGCTCTTAGAGTGAGACGGAACACATCTGACTGTCTCTCTAAAGGAAGCTAAACAGAGGAACAAAAGAGACAATCCTTAGGATATTTGCACTGAGACTTAGGGGATAACTAGGAGTTCCTAAGGTAACACAATTGGGGAACGGTAGGGAAACGCAAAAATATGTAGAATGCATATGGAGAGAACTGGAAGAGCAAACATTCTGTATGGCTGGGCAGAACAGCAAGAGATAAGGCCAGAGACATGGGCAGGAATTGGACTACGGAGGACATTGTGTAGTGTGCTGGAACTCATCCCAGAGAACACTGGGAACCAGCTAAGCAGGAATTATCTGCATGAGTTTCAGATATCTATCAGCTTCCTAAAAGTATCTGCTTGTTAGGGGTCAGACCGGAGTTTTCTTGAAGAGAGATGGTCCATGGCCACCAAAAACAAGTTAAGAACCACCACCCACCTTGACCACCCAAACCAAACCAATCCCTCCCTCCTATCCCAGTTCATAACTTTCAAAATACTCATAGCAAAATATAAATAACTTGTTTCCTTGCTTACTTGATTACTGCCTGCCTTCCCGCACTAGAAGGTAAGGTCAATGTGAGCAGGGGTTTTGTTTTTCTTAGTCATGCTGTATTTCTAGTGTCTAGCACACAAGGGCTGGAATTTCTTCAAGTTTAAAAAATGCTTGCTGACTGAATACATCTTACTGCAGATATTTTTCACTATAGCAAAATAAACATACCATGAAATTCACCATCTCAATCCTTTTTAAATGTAGACATCAGGGGCATTAAATACATTCATAATGTTGTACTACCATCAGTACCATGCACCTCTTTCAAAATTAAAACTTTTATTCATTAAGAACTTATTTTTAAAGTTTATTAAAACAATAATCCCTACCCAGTGTCACCTTCCCCTGGCAACCACATTCTACTTTCCATCTCTATGAAGTTGACTATTCTAGGTACCTCACGTAAAAGGAATCACACAATATTTGTTATTTTTGTGACTAGTTTATTTCGCTTAAGATAATGTTTTCAAGATTTATTTATCCATGTCATAATTCTTCCTTTCTAAGACTGAAATATATATATTTCATGCTATATATATATATACATATATATATACATATACATATATATATATAATTTCTTTATTCATTTATAGACACCTGATTTGCTTTCACCTTTTGGCTGCTGTGAATAATTCTGCTGTGAACATGGACATACCATTATTTTTAATCTTTTCAAAATAAAGACTTCTCACAGGGGCATGAAGGTATATTTCAGTGGTAAAACACATGTTTAGCATCCAAAAGTCCTGAGTTCTAGCCCCAGCACACACACAAACACACAGAAGAGTAGTCATAGAATGAGTGATGAATGAATGCATAGATAGATGATAAATGAATGGAAGAATGATGGACAGAAAGGTGAAACAGATAGGTAAAAGGACAAACAGATACAATAATGAAAGCATGCTGCACTAAAAAGAGTGCTCTTTATCCTGGTTGTGACACTTTCCACCCACATGACACACAGGTGTCAGAGATACTCTGAGGCAATGGTGATCCTGTCATAACAATGGCAGATGTACTGACTTAAAGAGGGTTTCAAAATATCTACAAAGATGAGTAACCTCATACTAGCTTGTGATCACAGTGGCTGTGAGTCAAAAAAGGATCGTGTACTAGAACTTCAAATGTTGCTGACTAAGGAGAGAACGGGGTTTCCCAGAATGACAGCTCTGGGAAAGAAACTAATTCCATTTGAGGGAAGTCGCATACAGAATCAAATACAGAACAACTAGCACATCAGTCAAAATAGAAAAAGAAAAGAATCAATGAAAATTCAGGAACCTGAGCCACAGATGATGCTGGCAGAGGATGAGCTCAAAAGCCAAAGAAGCACGTGTAAATGAAAAGCTCCGAGAGAGGATTTTAGGACATTGAGCTCCTTCCTGAACTGTCCTATGGGATTTCCTTACCACGGTGTCATACTCCATAGCAACTGTAAGAACCAACTCCAATAGGAAAAGAAAAAAATGAATAAAATTTATTTATATAAGAGGAAACATAAATGGTATGAAAGGTTACCAAGCCTCACTCTAATAAATAAATGAAAATTAAAACTCAAGTAAGCTATTATTTTTAATCTTCCACACAAAAAAGACTATAAATTCATAATATATTATATTGTGAGAGAAAGTAATGTATGTACTCTTATGCATTGCTGGTGAAGGAATAAGTTGGCATTGCTTCTTACAGTACTTTGGGAACATCTATCAAAATTAATTGAACAGAATGAGAAGATAAGCCACGTCTATGAGAAAATACTTGCATAATAAGTGCCTGCATAAATGTACAAGGAACTCTTAAAACTCAATAATAAGAAAAGTAACACCTAAGATGTATAAAAGATCTGAGCAGACAACTCACCAAAAACACCAGATGGTAAATCAGCATGTGAAAAGATGATCAAAAAATAAGTCATTAAGAAATTGCAAATTAACACTGAGATACCACTACACATCTATTTGAATGACCAACAATGACCAAATCACTTACAACAATGCTGGTGAGGATGTGGAGCAACAGGAACTCATTAATTGTTAATGGGAAAGCAGCAGTTTCTTACAAAGGTAAAGTCTTACGCTCCAGCCATCGTATGCCTTGGATTTATCCAAATAAGTTTAAGACATTTCCACAAAAAAAATAACCCGTACATAAATACTTATAGCAGTTTTATTCATGATTGCCAAAAACTAGAAGCAACCATGATGTTGTCCTTCAATAGGTGAATGGATAAACAAAATATAGAACATCTATAGAATACATTATTCTTCAGAAATGAAAGAAACTACCGAGCCATGAAAAAATTCGGGAGGAATTTTTATTTAATTTTTATCAGTGTGTTAGTTGTACAAAATATTGAACCTTGAAGTGGTATTTCATATATGCAGACAGTATATTTCATCTAAGTTCCCAGTATATATTGCTAAGTGTAAAAAGCCAATCTGTGAAGGCTGCATACTACATGCTTGCAACTATATGAAATCCTGAAAAATTAAAAAATTTAAATACAGCAATAAGGTCTGTAGTTGCCAGGCACTAGTAGCCAGGAGGAAGAGATAAACAGGTAGAACAAAGGGAATTTTTAGGGCAATGAAATTATTCTATATCCTTGCACTCTGTGAAAACCTACAGAATGTACACTACCAAGAATGAACTCTAATGTAATCTGTGGACTTTTGTTGATAATGAAGGATTATTGATTGTAACAAATGTACCTCTCTGGTGTGGGTGTGTTTGTGTCAGGCATAGAAGGGAACTCTCTGTTCTTTCTACTCCAGTGTGCTATGAATGTGAAATTACTCTTAAAAAGTCTACTTTTTAAAAATTATACATGCAATTTGATCTAGCAATTTGCTTCTAAGAATTTAAGCTATACACTCCCATGAGAATAAAATCACCTACATTTAAATGTATGTATTGCAGCATTACTTCTAAGTGAAAAAGATTAGGGGCAGTGAAAATGTCGATCCATAAAGCATGGGTTACATACGGTGTGGTGTATCTATTTAATGCAATAATGCTACAACACTACATTTTCAAAGAAAGCCCTGTGTATCGATATAAATTGAACTCAAAGATATTTAATTAGGTTCAAAATGGGAAGTATATAACACAACAGTACATTAACATTACTGTAAAATATCAAGGGTGGGGAAAAATGTAAGATACATTGGCTTGTATATACATTTTTAAAATACCTTGGTTACACAAGACATTGACTAAATTTATCTCCTTCCAGAAGAAAATTTAGATGATTCTGAGGCTTTTCTCTCTAGATACATGCTTACTTATCTTGTGTGATGATATGGTTTACTAGACCAATGGATGGTAGAAGGAACAAAGGAAGATAAGAATGAGGAAAGGAGAGAGAATGAATGCTAACCACCCATCACTTATGATGGGAGCAGAAGGGATCCTCAGCAGCCTTCTAAGTTTACTGCTTAATACACTCATTGCCCTAACAACTCTATGTTGAGTACCCTATATATGTCTGTCATTCCCAAAGGTTCTAGACAACAAGATACCAAGATAAAAAAAAAAATAAATAATGTGAATAGTCAAAGATTAGGCCAACAGAAAGCACAGGCATTGAATAAATCACCCTTAGATGATGAGAGAGCTAGGAATGAAATTCTCATCTGTGGGCTTCTGTTTTTGTTTTTAACCTACACTGGTTTCAAGTACAATGAAGGAATTGCTTTAATTACGCAACTGTACAAAGGTGACTGTAACTGAATCACAAAATTGCCTCCACAGAGAGGACTTTCCTCTAAATGTGTGCTTCTGATAGCCATAGTAACTGATAGCCATTGAAAGATCTACCATTACTACTCAACACTATCTTCATTACCCATAAAACTATTTATAAGCCAGACATGGTGACACACACTGATAATCCTACCTTTCTAAGAGGCTAGTTCAGGAGAATCTCAAGTTCAAAGCCTTGAGTAACAGTCTCTAATGGCCAAAAATGCTAAACTTTTTTATTTAATTTTTTCCCTTTTGTTGGCATATATGTGCAATGCACATGGTTACCATGGGCCTGGAAAATTTACCAAAGCTAAGCATTTTCTTCATGTGTTTAGTGGCCATTTGCACTTCTTCTGAGAACTCTATTAATTTCAGTTGTCCACTTTTGGATTGGGTATTTTATTTGGGTAGGATCTAATTTTTTCAGCTCTCTGTATACTCTGCATATGAGCCCTGACTGAGAAGCAACTGGCAAAAAAAGACTTTCCATCTTTAGGTTGGCTCTGATGGATATGTGTAACAAGGAATTCATCCTTGCTGGCCTAGAAATACTGACGGGAAAGAGGAGAGAGATTTGTGCTTGAAGCGAACAGAAAAGATAAACTGAGATGTGCACTATGGACTTAGGCCATGGATCCAATCCCAGGGCCTCATTTTTCTTGGGAAATCACATGATCCATTTTCACTGCTCTCTGAGCAACAGGTATTCCAGATCCTATTTTAATCTCTTGTTTTGATACATCGTAAGTAACCTCCTGTTTGCTTCTCAATTGCACTTCTTAAGAAAGCACCTGGCCTGGGTGGGTTGACTTCAGTGCAAAGTATATTCCAAAGTCTTTGTTCCCTGGGAAAGAGCTGTGACTTCTTTGGAGCAAAGGCCTCCAAACTACAACTGTTACTAACATTGCAATTATCCGTACTTAGCCCTGATAGGAGATGGCTGCTATACCTTCTCAGGCACAGGCAGCTGCTGGTGAGTGGCCTTGCGAGCTAGTTTCTTCAGTGCTCAAAAAAAGACGTGTTAAGTTTTGGACTTTTACAACCTGTAACCTCTACTTTTCATCCTGGAAAGGGTCAAAAGAATTCAACCCACTCTTTCATTCTATAGTGAGGAAATGTAAGTACAAAGATTAAGAATGACTTGTCCTCTCTTTCGGATTCCCACTGCAGCTAGGTCACAAAGAACAGTGCATGTGAGTAATAGGTCCCACTACCCTGCACTGCCATGCTGGGGAGATCACAGAGGTCACAGGAGATGCCCAGGAGCCCTAGCTGTGAAGCTTCTTAGCAGCACTCTCACACAGCGAGTGGACAAGTAGCTAGTAGAACTGGGTGAAGTGGAGGTGAACTGTTACCACTATGTCCTGTTTAGACTTCAGGTTTTCAAACGAACTAAACTGTATCATTGTTTAAAAACAATAACGATAATAATGACTTGTCCAAAGTCATGAGTTATGGCCTGGTCTCTGAGGCACTAATCCAATGTGCTTCTACCTCCAAATAGACTGTTCAAACAAACTCTTAACAATGTCTTATAAAGCTTACCTACGTGTACCTAAGGACACAACAATTTCATTCCTATGTACTCAAGAGAAATAAAAAAACATACATCTACAAAAAAAATCTGTCCATAATGTTCATAGAAACTTTATTCACAAGAGCCAGAAAATAAATACAACCAAACTATTCATTAGTAGGTCAATGGATAGACAAATTGTGACTTATCCCTTAACGGAATACCACTCATCAATAAAAATGAACAATCTACTGATACACACAACGTGACTGAGTCCAGTAGACATAGTACTGAGAAGAGAGGACAAACAGAAAAAGTGCACCTGTATTATTATATTTATATGTGGCTCTACAACAGGCAAAACTAGTGTAAGGAAACAGAAAACAGTAGTTATCAGGGCAGAAGAGGAATAACTGGCTGAAGTGGGAGATCAGAGAACTTTTTGGGGTGCTAACAAGGGTCTAGAGCTTGAAGACAGTGGTTACATGACAACACATTTGTCAAATTTACCAAATGCCCTTAAAATCTTTGCGCTTTATTGCATAAAATTGATCTATTTAAAATTATAAGCCCTTATATCTACGTTGCTCTCTTTTGTTAACAGAGTCCCTTCTCATGTTGCTTCTGTTATTTGAAAGACAATCATCCCTCTCCTCTGTAGTCCCTATGTAAGCTTTTCTGGCAGGCCTGGGAACTGAAGGAACACAAGCAGATTTAAATTTGTTACTAATTTTACATGCACACGAGGACCCTGACAAAAGAGTAAAGATCAAAAAAAAATGGCCAAAGAATGATATTTTTATACTTTTTAGACAAAGAATGCTGAATTTGTGAAGGAGTAACAGGACAAAAGAGATCTCTGCTTAGGGCATTATAGGGAGAAGTCACTAGGAGAGCAGCGTAAAACTACCACATTATAAATATTATGTTAGGGAGTTTATTTACTCAGGTCCACTATAGCATCAATTCCCAGTCTCCAGAAATAAGAACTATTCTCTCATACTAGTAAGAGAAAGGCAGCCCTTATAAATGATAGTTTTTGTTGTTGTTGTTGTTGTTGTTTTTTTTTTGTTTTGTTTTGTTTTTTGTTTTAGATAGGATCTCACTGTGTAGTCCAGGCTGGTCTTGAACTCACTATGAACCCCAGGCTGGCCTTGGACTGACAGCAACCTTCCTGCCCCTGCCTCCCTAATGATGAAATTACAGGCATGCATCACCGCTCCCAGTTTATTTGGTGCTGGGGAATGGAACTCAGGGTCTTGTGCTTGCCAGTAGGCAAGTGCTCTAACCACTGTGCCATTCCTCCCTCTCCAGAAAATCTTTATGACCTACTACATGTAGGAAAAGTCAGGACCCATAATCCTTTCTGCAATTCTAGCTTCACCAGTGTTTTGGCCTTAAAATAATCAATATACCAAGTGGGCATATTTGGGATTTACACACGCTCATTTCCTTCACATCTCACAACAGCCCCGTGAAGCTAGCAAGGCACAGCAGATTGTCTTCATTTTGCAGGACAGAAAACTGAGGGTAAAAGGCACCACCCTTCGTCATGCAGAACAGGTACTGAGCATGCCGCTGTAGCCACAGAACCTGGAAGGCATGAAGTCTACCTTTTATTTATCAGACAAACATGTTGGCTCAGGGAAGAAGAAACTTGTGCATCTCACAATGAATCACTGGCATGATAAGTCTGTGGCCCTAGACCCTTTTCTCCTGCTCCCATATGCTCCCTTCACCCACCTGGCTTCTGAGTCTCTCCAGTGCACCCTAGACAACCTCTTTTCTTTCTCAGTGCAGGGCCTGCTCCAGATGCTTTGAGATGACCTCCGATCCCCAAGAGCTCCAAACTTGCCTTCCCAAAGAAATCCAAAAAAGCAATCCCAGTTGTACATTCTTCCTTCCCATGTAAGCTCCATGTTCCTCCGGCACAGCATTCCACCAGTCCTCAATGACTCCAAGATTTTAATGAATTTTTCCACAGTATGATTTCCTATGAAATAGTTTCTAACATTATCCTACACAAGGGGACCTGCTACCACCAAAAGCATAAGACATCAGTAAGGTACAGTAGGGTAGACTTAGTCACAGAAAAGGACAGATTTCATTTTCCATCTGTGATTATCAGATGTCTCGAAGATTACTAACATCCAGTATTGGCAAGAGTAGGAGAAAATGATCATTTCATGTCCTGATAGTAGTGTATATATTTTACATATTTTACAGTAATCTATTAATATCTATCAATGTTTTGACCTTGTAATTTTTGACCCAGAAATTCCAACTTCCAGGTACTGTCCTGAAGATATATTCACACCAGTGAACAAAAATATTCAACAACATTGCTCACTGTGATGGAAAAACTAGATCAATTTAAATGCCCAATATGAGATACTGGCTGGAATACAGAATCCATGCAACTTTTTCACACAATAATATATTACGTGCAATAATTTATTGTTCAGCTCACCTCCAAAATGGGCATCCAGGTTGCCTCCAGTGGTTCTTTGTTTTGCAAGTATAGCTCCCTAGAAAAATAAATGTGAAAACAAACTTGAAAGTGCCGGACTGACAAATATTACAAACAATTCTAATAATCACACACAAAAAAGTTAGCATTGCTAATCATTAAGGAATTGCGAATCATAGTCACAAATAGATACATGGTCATATCCACTAGGGTGGCCATTACTTTTTTTATACATAGCAAGTATTGGTAAAAATGTGGAGAAATCAGAATCTTTGTATACTGCCAGTAAAACTGTAAGAGTGTAGCTCACTGGAAAAGAGTGTAACAGTTCCTCAAAAAGTTAAAAGTATGAGACAATATGGTCCAGCCTTTCTACTTCAGGATATATAACCAAAATAAGCAGGGACTCAAACACTGGCATATGTCTGCCTGTGTCCATAGCAGCATCACTCACAATTGTCACGAGGTAGAAAACACCTCGAATGTCTGCTGACAGACGAATGGACAAACCAAATGCAGAATGGATCATCCCCAATTTAACAATAGCTAAATCTATGATTTTCTTAACTTTAGCATGGTGTGAAAGCAATATGCATTCAGTAGAAACCATACTTTGAATTTTTAATTTTTATCTTCCACCAAGTTACTCTTTTGTGATGCCAGACAACCATAGCAAGGCACAGCTCCCAGAAAGACAGGTGATCACAGAGAAACTTAGCAACTCTATACAGTGGACTCTGTTGCCAGTGTTTTTCAGATACAAGCATTCATTAAGTCACATATGATATTCAATACTTTATTATAAAATAGGCTTTGCATTAGATGATTTTGCCAAGCCATAAGGAAAATGATGTAACTGTTCTGACCGTGGTTTTGGAGTAGACTGAACCATGATGTTTTATGGATTGGGCGTATCAAAGGCATTCTCAAATTGTGATATTTTCAATTTATTGATGAGTTTGCTGAGACTGAACCCCATTATAATTCGACATCAATTAGTATGTACACAAAATGAAATATCATTCAACGTTAAGAGAAAAATATGATACACACTATATACCATGGGTGACATTTGAGTATATAATTTGAAACAAGCCAGAAATGAAAGAGCAAATATATGATTCCACTTGTATGAAGGGGAATGGAAAGTTACTGGTTAATGAGTATGGAGTTTCAGTTTAGGAAAATAAGAAAGTTCTGTAAATGGATGGTGGCAGTGGTTACCAAACAACATGCATACCAAGGCCACAAAACTTTAAAATAGTACGTTTTGTGTTATATATATTCTAGCATAGTAAAAAAATAAACTTTTCATCAAAATAATCATTTTAAATCCCACTGTGGTAAGAATATGGTGAATTCACAGTTTCATACTCTGCCAAAAAAATGTCTTCTGTGAGAGTCATTTTACAGAACACTTTGGTGACACAGAGTAATCTTGAAAATAATCAAGCCCTTTGACTAGCAGTTTCCATATTAAGCATTTATCTTAAGAGAAGAATCAGACTAGTGTTAGAGGGCCATTTATCTCAGTAGTTCCTTTAACAATAATAATCGCTCTTACTGGAATAAGTGTTCACGGAGGATTAATTAAATAAAGGCAAACATAAAAGTGTACTAGAATAATGTATGGTCAGTTTAAACCATGTATATTTACAAAAAATTGCACAGCGCAATTCCCATTTTAAGTAGATAATGTTTGTTTATAGATAATACCACTGTAAATATATGTAATATATGTCATTTAAAGTCTGAAAGAACATATATGCTAAGTGTTAAAAGTAACAATGTTTAGAATATGAGCTTAAAAATAAAACATGTTTTCTTTTAGCCTACCTATATTTTTTTCAAATAAAATAATATATTTCAGGCACAGTTAGGGAAACATCTATTGCTAGAGTCAAAGGGGCTTCCCGAAGAAGAGACAAGGGCTCTCCTGGTAAGTTGTCTTTCTTTTTGAAACCAACAACACATAATCTGACATGTGAGATCATAAATCCAAATTTGTAATTTTTATAATTTATAATACATACAGAAATTTACATAAGTGTAACCCTATGTAGTAGAGGCATTGGTAGAAGAAAATTCCAGCAGGAGACTCTCTACTCTCTCTACTCTCTACTCTCTCTACTCTATTTATTAGCTGTCTTTGAGGAACCAAGAATGACTTTATGGGGGAGGCAACATAAAAAAATTATTTAATATATGAAACTTTCTGAGCATGACAGAAGAAATTACATGAACAAACACAGGAAAATACGAGTCACCCCGTTTGTGAATATAGTATTCTACATGAATATTTACTGTATCTTTTTATATAACTCATTAAATAGTAATTGGGTATCTCTAAGCTACATATATGGCTCTAGGCTCTAGATGAAAAACAAAAGAAAACATTGTACCTATTCCCACTCTAGCTGCAAGACAATCACTCCAAGATTCCTTTCCCATGGATGCCAAAATCCTCCATTGTTCAATCCCTCTATAAAGTGGGGTAATACCAGCATATCATCTGTGCACAACCTCCACATACTTAAATGGTTTCTGGGTGACATAGAATACCAATACAATGTAAATGTTGTGTAAATATTTGCTATATTACATTGTTTAGGGAATAATGACAAAAGTCTGTGCATGTTCAGAATAAATTCAATTTTTTATTACCTTTGCCCTCATGCAGGTGTGCAACTCACAGATATAAGGGTAAGACTTACATAATATAGTAAGAAGGTAAACAAAGCAGAATAGGAGATGATGGTCCAGAAGAGAAAGAATGATCAAAGACAGCCAACCAGGCCCTGGGCATAGGCCGTAATCCCGGCATTCCGAGAGGCTAAGGCAGGAGGATCTCAAATTAGAGCCCAGCCTAGAAAATTTAGCAACTTTGTAGGACTCTCTCTAAATCAAAAATAAAGACGGTATGTAGCTTAGTACGAAGACCTTGAGTTCAATTCCAGGTATCACAAAAAAAGAAAGAAAGAGAGAGAGAGAGAGAGAGAGAGAGAGAGAGAGAGAGAGAGAGAGAGAGAGGAAGCAAGCAAGCAAGCAAGCAAGCAGGGCAGAGCTCCATGGTATCTAGGAGAAGGGCTTCCAATATAAAGAGCAGCAAGCGCAAAGGCTCTTGGTGGAGAGTCATGAAGAGAACAGGAACAAAGGTGGAAGGTGGAGGAGACCTGAGACTCTGGGCTTATAGCCCTTGGATGCCACTTAGTCCAACAGTGGGAATTCTTCCATGAATTTATCATAAAAGCAAGAACACTGGAGCAGGATTCCTAGATTTAAATTCTGAAACCACTACTACCATTAACTTGCTTTGTTACATGGGCCAAATTGTTTCAACACCTTGAGCTTCCTCAAGCATCAAATGCAAGCAATCACCTTTACTTACCCATCTTTAGGGTGATGCTTAAAAGTGGACACAAACGTGGAAGGTCTTGGATCATACTCTGTAAGAGGGGAAGAAGGTGTCATGGCCACTGAAGGGAGCAGAACAATCAGCATCTTCCAAGTTCTTCACCCATTAGCCTACTTCATCATCTGAGGTATGGCATCACGGGACAAGCCCCTCTTCCCATATTTCCAACTGTGCCACACTCAGGTTAGGATGAAAGCACAGTACCTTCATGACCTGTAGATAGGCAGACTGAGAGGAAATTCTGGGGATCTACATCTAGCTAAGCTCTCTATGGAATGCTTTCCATAGTGGTCGTACCAGTTTACAATTCTACTAACAGTGTAGAAGTATTCCTTTCCCACCCGCCAAAGCTTGCCAACATTTGTTGCTTTTTAAGTTCTTTATCAAAGCCACTCTCACTGGGGTGAGGTGAAATCTCAGTGTTGTTTTCATTTGCATATCTCTCATGGCCAAAGATGTTGGACATTTTTCATGTGCTTATTGACCTTTGGTTCTTCTTTCCTTGAAAAGTTTCTTTTCATTTCAGTTGCCCATATTTAATGGGGTAATTAATTTAGAAAGATTTTGTTTTTTGAGTTCTTTATATATTCTAATTACTAATCCTCTGTCTGAGGGGCAGCTGGCAAAAATATTCTTTTATTCTATGGGCTACCTCTTTACCCTCTTGTTCGTTTACCTTGAAGTGGAAAAGCTATTTAGTTTGACGTAGTCCCATTTGTTGATTCTTGGAGCTATTTCTTATGAAGTTGGCATTCTGTTCATAAAATCTTTTCCTGTGTTTTACTTATTTGAATTTCAGCAGATTCAGGGTTTCTGTTTTGATACTTAGCTCTTTGATTAGTTTTGATTTTACTTTAGTGTAGGGTGAAATATATGGGTCTAGCTTCATTCCTCTACACATGGACAGTCACTGTTCCAAACACCATTTACTGAGGTGACTGTCTCTTCTCTAGTGAATGATTTTGGCACCTTTGAGGAAAACCAGATGGCTAAGGGTGCTTGGTTTCATCTCTATAGCGTCGATTCTGTTCCACCGATTTTCCTGTCTGTTTTTGTGCCATTACCATATAGATTTAGTTACTGCTGCTTTGTAGTATACTTTGAAGCCTGGAATTGTGATTCCTCCAGCTTTGCCCTTGTTACTTAAAACTGCTTTAGAAATTCGAGGTCTTTTTGGTTCCACTTAAATTTTAGAGTTCCTTTTTCTAGTTCTGTGAAGAATTCTTTTGGTATTTTATTGGTATTGTGTTGAATCTATATAACAATTTTGAAAGGGCCAATTTGACACTACTAGTTCTTCCTATCTGGGAACATGGAGTGTCTTTCTACTTCCTACAGTCCTTCTCAATCTCTTTCTTTGGGCTTCTGTGGTTTTCTCTGTAGAGAAGACACGGGTTTGAGGAGCATCTTGCTACATGGCTTTCTCATCTCCTGCTGTTTTTGTGCAAGATTTGAGAGTTAGCCGGCATGGAACTCTTCGGTTGGCCTCTAGAGAGAGCTCTTCTTTTGTACCTGAATCTCTGAGTCCTAAGTGGTTATGTTTAAACCTGTCTCTGTCTCCTGCTGCTGGTATTATATGTGTTAGCCAGTACTGGACATTGACCTTTTAGTTATGCACAGGAGTCAGAATTTGGGGGTGTGCAGTCCCTTTGTTCAGCTGGTTATGAAAATATTTTCTGGGGACTTCCAATGACCCTCTCTCATCAGGGTCACAACTATGTCCCCTTTGTTATCCATAGACCATTTGACTGAAGCTCCCCATTAGCACCATTTCAGTTGAATTGAGTCTGGGTAAAACTACAGAGCCAGGACATTTCCAAATAGTAACCACCCACTTCCCAGGGTCTCCCGCTGGGGGAAGGAGCTGGATATGACAGGCCTGCATTGGGTGAGTTAGAGGAAAGATCTAGGATAGGTTGCCTATGCCTTAGACATAAATTCCGTATTTATCAGTCTTTATTAGAGTCTATGCATGCCCATAATTCCCTGCCAGACTCTTTCCCTCACTCGACCACCACCACCTGTGTGCTACACCTTCCCAAGATTCTATGGTGATTTGCCACTTTGAACACTGGGGATTTTTCTGAAGAATTTTTTATTTTTCCCATTTGTTATTTGCATTGTGTATGCAATACACAATGGTTACACTGAACTTGAGAACTTTGTGCTCATATTTACTGTGCTGACTTCATATTCCCTTCCCCTTCCCCTTTCTTGTCCTCCAACCTACTTCCTCATCCTCCTCACTCCCAAGACCTTGCCTATTTGAATCTATTGTTTATTTATATTCTGGGTTTCTCATATTAGAGAAACCATACAGATACCTACTCTTCTGAGTCTGATTCACTTCATTAAACTCAATAGTCTCAAGTTACACTCATTTACCTACAAATGATTCATATCTATCTGTCTTCATGGCAGAGTACTACTCCATTGTGTATATATGCCACATTTCTTTATCAATTGGCCTACTGATGAGTATTTCTGCTTCTTCCATGATTTATCTATTATTAGTTGTGCTTCTGTAAACATGTATACATGTATCTCAGCTACTCGTTGCTCTTAACTCCTTTGGAAAAATACCATAAGAGATATTGCTGAGTCAAATGGAATATCTATTTTCTTTCTTTCTATTTTTTTATTTTTTTAATTGTTAGCAAGAATTTACTTTTCTCCTTTGTAGAAAATCCCAGGGAGGGAAGGAGACCCTTTGACTGGACTTGAAACAGTTAACCTCTGGGGAAGCAGTCACCCCTTTTGCAGAGCCCGGATGCTAGGCAGGCAGGCAGTGAGATTAAGCAAAGGAAAAACTCAATGTGTTCTGTAAGCTTTGTGTGTCTCTGTAAAACAAACAAACAAACAAACAAAAAACTGCTTCAGCAAATCTTCTACATAAACTTCTCTGTGTTCCCTGCTTGCTGGCTAGCTAGCCTCCACACAGATAGTTATGAAAGGAGCCTGTCCCTGAGCTCGGGGTTCACCATTTTGGAAAGATCCAGGCAGCAGCTTACTAGCATAATAAATCCCTCTCTCTCACCTCTGACCTCTCAGACTCGAGTCTTGATTTTACTATTTTCTGCCACATATTCTCCATACTGCTTTCCATAGTGGTTTTACCAGGTGACACTCCCACCAACGATGTAAAAGATTTCCTATTTCCCCACACCCTTACCAGCATCTATTGCTTCTTGAATTCTTGATATAAGCCATTCTCACTAGGGTAAGATGTTATCTGAATGTTTTTCTGATCTGGATTTCTCTAATGGATAAGGACAGTGAACATTTTTCATGTATTTGATGGCCATCTGTACTTCTTTTTCTTCTCCGAACTGTCTATTCCCCTCAATCATCCATTTTTTAATTGAGTCTTTGATTTTGAGGGGTCTATTTTTCTTCAGTCCCATGTATATTCTAGTTATTAGCCCCCTATCTTAAGTGTAGGTTATAAATTTTTTTTCATTCTGTCAGTCTCTCTTCACTGTTGATTGCTTCTTTGCTGTGTAGAAACTTTTTAATTTTATATAATCCTACTGGTTGATTATGGGAGTTGTTTCTTTTGCAGCAGGTGTCCTATTGAGAAAGACTTTGCCAGCGCCTATATCTCCAAGAGTTGTACCTATTTTGTCCTCCAGAAGGTTCACTGTTTCCTATGAAAATACCTAGACCTATGGGTTTTGCTAATGATTGCACAGAAAGAGCCAAGGAACCCAAGCTGAGCTCCCTTGACTCTGCTCTCAGTTCTTCTATCCATAGGCCGTCAGAATTTTGGGCTCTGCTCAGAACTTGAATCTGGTAGAGCTAGAAATGTAAAAAATATGGACTCCTTGAATGATGCTAGGACCACTGAAAGAACTGAGGGCAGTTGCCAAGGAACCAGGAACATGTTAATGCAACTGGGTTGCAAAGAAGCACATGATTCCAGAAAGAACCACTGGTCCAGAAAGGGGAGGAACCTGCCATGTAGCAGTGTTCTAATATCGAGGTCTTTGATGCATTTTTATTTGATTTGAGTACATGGTGTTAGGTGTGGATCTAGATTTATTCTTCTGCATGTGGATAACCAGTTCTCCTAGAATCATTTATTGAAAAGGCTATGCTTTCTGCTGTGAGGAATCCCGATGTCCAGGAACAGTCACACTGTTGCCAACTCTGGCTCTGTCTTCTCTGCTGACAGAGACTGTCACTGATGTTCGTTGTTCTGCATGGGCAGCCTGTGTGACACACGGGAGGTTTCCAGCAGCAGTTTTTGTAGTAACCTTCCTTCCAGAGTCTCTAAGTTTCTTGCTGGTCTGATTTTGGTTTAGACCTGAATGTCCCCCAAAAGTCACATGTATTTGAATGTTATAAATTGTCTATGGAACCATGAGCTGTTGGGAAATTGGAGCCTAGTCTGGAGGGGTGGATTGCAAGCATGTAAATTGGATTACAGGCACGTAGTGGGAGGCTTACCACACCTTCCACACCTGGATCCAGGAGGGGCTGATCACTGGAATGAGACCTGGAAGGATATATAAGCTGCTTCGTGCCTTCCTTGGAGGACTAGACTCCATTTGCCTTGACTTGGCTTCCTGTTTTTAATATCAAGGAGCTGCCTCCACCTCTGCCTCTGCCATGTAGTTCCATTATTGCCAGTTGCTCCTGAGTGGACTGTGACGTTTTTAAACTGTGAGCTAAAATAAACCTTTCCTCACCTAAATCTGTGGATGTCAAGTATTGAGTCACAGCAATGAAAAAGTAACTAGAACAGGTTTCTATCTGTCCTTCCTCATTCCTCCAGATTATTCCAGGAAGGGCATGTTTTCACCTGTTCAATTGAGAAGTTTAGGCAACACCCACCCAATCTGGTGCCACCCTCTTCAAGTCATGCTTGTCTCTCTGAGGCAAGAAACACTAATCCCCTTACAAGCATTGCTCCACTCCTTTCATAACCTCTTCCTGGGAAATCTAGAGACTTCCCAATTTTGTAGGGAGGAGGAGAGAGATGCTAGGGAGCTACCCAGCCTCAGATTATATCCCTGTGGTAGAACAGGAGTAATCAATGTATTTGAACAAAAAAAAAATCAACTTTAACGAGTTTGAATCTTTCAGTGAGTATAAATTTCATTCATCTTATGAGAAACATATAAATGAAATTTAGAAGTAATTATTTTACAGAAAAATACTAAATCCTATAAAGGAACCATTTTGCCAATTCTGTAAGAAATTAGACTACTTAGGTGTTTTTTATCATCTGTGGCACAAAAACAGGCAGGTAAACCAATGGAATAGAATTTATGATGTAAGACAACCCTGAGTATCCTCAGCATTCTGATCTTTAACAAGGGGACCTAAATACACACTGGGGAAAAAATCCTCTTTAAAATACTACTGGGAAAACTGTCTATCCACATGCAGAAGAGTGAACCTATACCCATATCTTTCATCCTGTGCCAAAATAAATTCAAAATGAGCTAAAGACCTAGACATTAAAGCAGAAACACTAAATCTTCTGGAAGATAAAATAAGCATAGCTATATGAAGATATAGGCATAGGTGAGGACAATAGAACACCTGCTACATAAAGTACAATACCAAGCATCAACATTGGAGAAATGGGATAATGTCAAATTAAAAAAGCTTTAGCACAACAAAGGAAACAACCAACAGATTGAAGAACACACTGAAGCCATGGGGAATATCTTGCCAGCTACTCATCAGGCAAAGTGGTAACATCTAGAATATATAAATAATTTTTTAAAAAACTTCAAAAAATAAAAGACCAAATCAAAAGTGTAAATTTGGAATGAATAGACAGTCTTAGAAGAAGTCTAAATAGATAATGAAAACATAAAAAGTGTTCAGCCATTAGAAAAATGTAAATCAAAATAATGCTGAGATTCCATCCTACCCCAGTGAGAACAGCTATTATCAAGAACTCAAAAAATAAGTGCTAGCAAGTTGTGGGGAAAAGAATCCTTCTTCATCATTAGTAGGACTGTAAGTTGGCACAACCATTATGGAAATTCATATGAAGATTCCTAAAAAAAAAAACTGAAAAAAGGAGTTAAAGAACATCATATAATAGGATACATACATACATACTCATGTTTATAACACAACAACTCATAACAAATAAATCTTTAAAGCAGCTCATATAATCATCAATTGATGAATAAATATAGAAAATGTGGTACATATCCACAGTAGAATACTACCCTACCATTAAAAAAATAATTTGAGTTATATGTAGGAAAATGGATGCACCTTGATACCATTATGCTTAATGAATCAGACATAGAAGGTTAAATATGGCATGGTTTCTCTAATGTTAGAAAATAAAAACAAATACAAGAATAAAAAATGAAAGAGATGGTAGATGACTTAGTTACTTTTTTATTGCTGTGACTCAGTATTTGACATGCATAAATTAGGGGACGAAACGTTCTATTTTAGCTTACAGTTTCAGAAACTCTCAGTCCATGCATAAGTGAATGGTTGGAAAATGGTAGAATCACATGGTGAAGCCACAGCTAGAGCCAGAACAAGAGCCAGTACTCTGGAGACAGAGATCCTCACAGCAGCATGGTGGAACTGAGAGAAGTCCTGGAGGAATGGTGGAACTAGCACTCATCCCTCCAGATCAAACCCTAATCATCCACCCCTTCCAGCCATGTCGCACCTCCCAACCCAACACAGTATCCATAGGAACATGAAGCTCTTGGGGACACTACAGATCCAAACCATGACAATAAGAAACAGAAAGATAAAACTTGTGGAGAATGAAATGGGATGAGGATCAAGAGAGCAGGAAGAAACAAAGAAGGAAGGAAGTTTAAAAAAATGGTGAAGATGAGATGCATATATGTACCAATTTCTCAAGTGAATGCAATTTTTATATATTAAAAATTCTTCATAATAAAAAGCATAATTTTGGGGAAAATCATTCTACATACTGCAAAAATCTACTTGATTTATTTGTATATTGTAACTTGAAATCATATAACTAAGAGATATGGTTCATCCTTTGCATTTTTTATTGTTCCAACACTGTAGAGAGTGCTGCAGCAGAGGTAATAGACCAAGTCACAACCATAGTCCACACTGTGTCCACAAAGACAATCTTGAATATTCAGCTACTTCAAGAAGTTAGGTGAAGATGAAGTAAAGATAGTTATATTCATTTCCTATGCTGCTATAACAAATGGCTACAAAGATAATGGCTAAAACAATATGCAAATTTGATTCATGTAATAGAAACTCAGCCTGATGGTGTCAAGTTGTATCCACTTTCCTACAAATGACTCAACTTTTTCTTTATGGCAAAGCAGTGCTCCACTGTGTAAATATACCACATCTTATTTATCCATTCACCTGTTGGACATATTGGCTATTTCCAAGATTTAGCTATTCTAAGTTTGTTGCTATAAACATGGATATGTATTGGCTATGGCTTGGATCTGAAGAGTCCCCCAAAGCTTCATGTATTTGGATATGGTGGGATAACTGTAAAACTTCTTGTTACTGGAAGGTAGAAAGAGGCATGCTGGAAGAGGCAAATGCTTGGATTTTTTTCTGGGTTATACCTAGAGGAGAGAGTTCAGGTTATTTGTTGCTGACTGTGTGCCAGGAAGTGGGGGAGAAGCGCCCATCCAAGGATGGAGATCCAACTGACAGCTTGAACTAAATAAAGGAAAAATAAATACTGCTGAAGCTTCTTCCTGAGAAGGCTCTGGACTTGCCTGTCTCCAGACATAGGCTTTCTCCTACTTTCAGCTGGCTTTCTCTTTTCAACGGGGTGGCTCTCCAGCCTCTGCCATGTGCTTCCTGCATTGCTGGCTATCCATGACTGGACTCTGAGACCCTCTGAAACTGTGATTCCTCACAGTTTAATAAATCTTTCCTCCCTTTAATTGCAGGTGTTGGGTATTTTTGTCCCAGTGATGATTAAGTGACTAAGAAAGCATCCATCACT
Organism: Ctenodactylus gundi; assembly: GCA_004027205.1. NCBI lineage: Eukaryota > Metazoa > Chordata > Mammalia > Rodentia > Ctenodactylidae > Ctenodactylus > Ctenodactylus gundi. The sequence goes on from PVKB01002338.1 coordinate 119,757, forward strand.
GTTGTATGAAGACTTTGACTCTTTTGGGATGATATTCATAATAAGTATACTTGCCACCATCTAATCTTGTGGGTTTGTGAGTAAATTCTCCCATGGATCCTACTTTATATTTAAAGCAGGTAGATATGGAGAAATGTCTTAGAGCTCACATGCTTTCTACTCCATCACTCAGGCAAAAAGCCCAACCAGAAGTATTATAAAGAAAGACAAAACATGACATTTCCAAAAAAAAAAAAAAGCTCCTATAACCAAGACTAAAGAAATGGAAACTTTAGAACTTCTTGGCAAAGAATTCAAAAGACTCATCTCACAGTTCAATGAGCTACAAGAAAACACAAAAAGGCAACTAAATGAAATCAGAAGAACAATACACAGACGAAATAAATTCAAGAAGGAGAGCAATCATATAAAGAAACAAATTTTTGAGCTAAAGAATACAATGACTAAACTGAAAAAGTCAATAAAGTGCAGCAGATTTCACCCAGTAAAGGAAAAGAACCAACAAATTTAAAGAAAACTTATTTGAAAAGACTCAGAAGAATAAAAGGAAAAAAAAGAGAAAGATTAGTAATGAAAACCTGTGTAACTGTGGGATACAATCAAAGAAAGCAATGGACACACTGCTCCAGAAAAAGTCAGGAAATAGAGGGCCAAAATCTAGGGCTTAGTAGAATCCTCTGGTTATTTTCTATTCACAGATATGCCCAAGAAGGTGGACACCTTTCAAAAACTATCCAGGATATATGCAATGGAGTACTATTCTGCCATAAAGAAAGAGAAATTTGAGTTGTCTGTGATTTTTTTTATTTTTTATTTTGTTTCATGATCTGGTCCTTCTTCAGACAAACAGGGAATCAACAGAAGATTGGACATTGAGAACACTTTCAAAATTAATAGCGAATAAATTGAAAATAAAACCAGAATAATAGACACAGGGTCCACTGGCATTACCTGAACTACAAACCATGGCAATAGAACCATGGGTAAACAAGACAATAAATCACCTGCAAAAAGGCCTCACAACCCAGAAGCTGACACCAGGGGTCCTGGAGAAATACAACCTATAGAAAATGAAGTTTAAAAAAAAGTAAACCTAATGGTCAAAATGCTCGAGCAAGACATACCAAAGATGCACAGGATGCTCAAAATGGAAATAATTACAGAAACAACAGCCATTAATAATAAGTTAAAGGATTCTAAAAAGAGAAAAAAGAGATTTAAAAGGCAGTGTAAAAAGTTAAGGAACAATTCAGTAGAGGTGCAAAAAGAATGAAAGTTGAAGTCCAGGATACGAAAACTCACATTAAAAAGCAAGAAATCAGCTTGAACACTTTGAGGACAGATTAATGAATCTTCAAGATAAAATGAATGAGCTGCATGAGGACTGAAAAAATAAAAGACAAGAAAGAGACTAGTTATAACAACTGATGCATGACTCAAAAAAAAAAAAAAAAACCCAACCTTAGAACTATGTAAGTGCAGGAAAAAATGGAGGACATAACAAATGGCTCAAGGACATGGTCAATGAAACTGTGAAATGAAACTTGCCAAATCTAGGGAAAAAATAAACATTGAGCTACTCTAGGCTTATGGAACAGCAGTTAAGTGAGATCAGAAGATAAGATATCCATGACACAACATAACTAAAATCCTAGAAACTCAACACAAATAGAGCATATTAAATGCTGTAAGAGAAAAACAAAAAGTAGCTTACAAAGACAAATCCATCAAAATAACTGTAGACATCTCAACACAAATCCTAAAGGCCAGGAGATGATGGAGTGATATTATCCAAGTGCGAAGAGGACATAAATGCCAACTCAGTTTACTATATCCAACAAAACTATCTTTCAAAATAGAGAAGTTAAAATTTTTCATGATAGGAGACTTCCAGTCAAGATGGTAGCCAAGTAACACAGCTGCACAATATTTCCTTGTGGACCCACTTAAAAAGTTGAAAATACAGTCAAAAACTGTCTGTTCAATGTAGCTAGGAAAGACAGGAGTGCCCCCAAAACTCAAAGGCCAAAAACCCTAAAAATACATGGGAAGCAGAGGCAAACAGCCGCCCAGGAAACAGATACAGGCAAACCGCTAGTGATTGGGAGTTGCCAGCATCCACAGAGTGAGGAAAGCTCACCAGAACCTTAAACCGAGGTAAGTGCAGATCCAGGAAAAGTTGGAATTGACAGCAGCTGGCAGTCCAGGGCCTCCAAACAAACAAGCCTGTGGGTAGTGAGCTTCCCCTAGAAAAGGCCTCTTGGAACCTAGGTAAAAAGTAGTACTCAGCAGCCATAACAGGCAATCATGTAAGCAAGAGCTTTGTTTAAAAAAATAATAATAATAAGAGCCTGAGATTGAACTATTTAGAGTAAAAGAAAGCTTAGCAGAGCACATATGTGCTTTGTGGGCAACTCATAAAGAGTGCCTGGGAAGAAACTGACACGAGAGACAGTTGCAAAGAGGAGAGAAAGATCGCTGACCTCTTTCTTGAATGGCTCAGGTGCAGTGAGAGCACCTCCACAGGTAGAGAGCCCACCCGCAGGAGAGGAAAGCCAGGAGAGGCAGGAGAGCTTTGCTAAGGGAACTCAGGGTGAAAAAGACACCTCAGAGGCGATCAGACTATTAGGTTCTCCCTCACTACCTACTCCCAGCACAGAACTCAGAGGAGTTTTGGCTCCCAACTCCCTACACCCTCATAGCCATTCAAAAACATCTCTCATCTAGGTCTTTAAAGTGAAATCCCTCAATAAGAGAAACATGGGAAGAAGAAAAGGCAACAGGACCCCCACAGAAATACCTAAGATCCAAGAAATTAATGTCATGGGCTCTGAAATAGTGGAACTCAAAGGGAAGGAAGTCAAAAAGCAAACAAACAAGTCAAACATTCAGTTCAAACAAGATGTTCTCAAAAAAAATACAAGCAATGATCAGCAGACTTAAAGATAATCTTACTAAGCAATTAATGGTAATAGTGGAGACAAAACTAAGTGGGCATCCTGAAGCCACAAATAAAAAGTTGGCTGCGTAATTAAGGAAATGCAAGATGTGAAGAAATATTTTGATAGAGAAGTGGAAAATCTAAAAAGAAATCTAGATGAAATTCAGGATATGAAAAATATATGTGACAGCAGAGGAAGATGACTTGAATATCTTGAGAACAGACCTTGCAGACAAGGCTGAGGAAATAAATGATATAATTAGGCACAACTCCAAAGCTAGAAATGAGCAAAATGGCTGGTTATAACAGCTGATGGGTAATTCAAAGAGAACCAATCTCAGAATTATGTGTGTGAAAGAAAGAACAGAAAACAGCACCAAAGGTATAAAGAATTTATTCACTGAAATAGTGCAACAAAATTTCCCTAATCTAGAAAAAGAAATTAACTTTCAAGTAAAAGAATCTTATAAACATCAAACAACCTCAACCAGAAATGAGACTCGCCATGACATATCATAATCAAAACTTCAGAAATACAGCGTAAAGAGAGAATATTAAAAGTAGCAAGAGAAAAACAGATATCATTCTACCAAAGCAAATCCATTTGAATTACTGCAGTTTCTCAATTCAAACTTTAAAGGCGAGGACAGCCTGAAGCAAAAAATTTTAAGCTTTAAAAGACAGCAAATGTCAACCCAGGTTGTTGTGTCCAGCAAAATTATCCCTGATATTTGAAGGTAAAGTAAAAATTTTTCATGACCAAGAATCCCTAAAGAAATTTGCAACCACTAACCCAGCACTGCAGAAAATACTTGAAGGAATCTTTGAGAAAGACAGAGACAAGCAGCACCAAAATACATGGCAGAACGGAAGTATCTAAAGAGAAAGTGTAACAAACAAATAGACTGCTATTTGAATCACTTGATGGGTATACTTCTAAAACAGTACCAACTGTCTCATAAAATCTGTAAATTTTCCCCCATAATTATTTTCAATAGTATGTAAGTCTGCAAAGTATAATAATTATATTAAACATAGGGAATTGGTATACAATCTTTTAAAATATGTATGCATTAAGTTAGAGATGGATAGGTAGGTAAAATGATACACCAAATCTGACAAAATGTTAGTAATTAGTGAAATTGAAATATAAGTAAATAATTTATGAAAGTTAAAAAATTCTGAAATAACTAAGCATGTCACTCTATCTATTGCTTTAAGTGTAGTATACTTACGTGTTATAGATTTGAATTCATATAATGTAGCAATTCTATATAGACTTAAGCTCATTTAATGCAGCAATTCACTTATTTGGTCTTTGATGTAAGTTTGTCCAAAGAAAACTCATTGATGCAATGACAACCTGAATGTCTTTTGAATGTACAAATATTTACCTTTCAGTACTTAGCTAAAATTTTTGAAATTTAACTTCTTTTTCTTTCTCATATTTTCTAGCCTTATGAATTTCACTGTTAGAGCTCTCTTCTTATGTAGACTGGTGGGTGAAGCCACATTAAAGAATCTCAACAAAGGTATAGTAAGATACAGAAAAAAAAACTTCTGGTAAATCACTTCAATAAAGGGCTCTGCTGGATGCATCAAAATATGGCCACTGCAGCCCATTTTGGGGGTGGGAAACTGAACTAGTAAGTGGTGACTTGAACGGTAAAGTGATTCAGATGCAGAAGATTAAATACGCTAAATATAGCATGGTTTTTCTGATTTGGGAAACCCAGAAAACAGGCATTCTAGAGAACCAAAAGAGTGTGATAGTGGGAGTTACGGGGATGGGGAGGACATGGGAGGGCCAAAATGGGGTGGGTAAGGGATCATAATATTGATGTGACATATATGTGCACAAAATATTCATCCATTATAAACATTATGTATTGCATATATATATATGGGGGGAAAAAGAACTTCAAACCAAAAAGCACACATATAATAAGTACAATATGAAGAGAAGATGTAATAGTGTCAGAACAAGCAAAGAGCTATGAAAACAAAGACAAACAGGAAAAGACTGATGGTACTGGAAAGCTCAGGAGAGACTTCACGGAGGGATCATCTTGGAACTGGGCCTTCAATAGAGGGTAGGATTTCCACAGACTGAATGAGGCAGGATGAGAGAGAAGGAGTATGCAAAGGGATATAGTGTAAATGTCAAGGAATCAGAGAAAATTGGGTCATCCCTTTATAGCTTGGGTATAGGAATAGAAGGGAAGAGGTGGTAGCCTTCTTTAGTAAGTGACAAGTACACTGTTTTTACTAGAAAACTCTCCAGAAGGTTTCTCTGAGCAATTCAAAGGCCCAGCCCTACCTTTCACGACCCCACTGCTCATATGATAGAAACTGCATACACCAAACACTTAGATCACGAAAATACAGAATAAAAGTAACATTGTCTAAAGGAAAAGAATCTAAAATACTCATAAGTTTTCCAAAAAATAAAGTCCAGGTGATTGCCTCCATTTTACTTCTTTTTCAGAAGGAACTCAGAGTACAGCAGAAGGTTCTGGAAAGTCTGCATATGTAAGCTTATGACCAGAGTTTAGAGCCTCTGTTCTTTCTAGTTTAACACACTTCATTACCTTAAAAACATATCAAGACAATAAAAGTCCTTGTAACTGGCTAAATTTGATAATACTTGAAACAGGATGGTTGCTATCATCATCTATTTAAATTGCAAAGCTACATCTTAGTGACAGTCCTATTTATTAAGAGAAAATATCCAAATTTAGAAATGCTCAAGTTTGAAACTAAAGGAAGATCTAATGTCACCTTGTGGTGAGACCCAGAACTGCACAGAGATGGTTCTCTGAATGATCTGTCACAATCCACTGTACCTAGCTAGGTCTGAGGTTATTGGGTGAGAAGATGAGCAGAAGCTCAGAGCTTGATAATCACAGATACAATCGAAAGACAGAAGACCTTGTGGGCTCTTCTTCCTAATATACTTCGTGTAAGATCATGACAATCAAAATAAGAAGGTGTGAAATGTAAATTAAAGGAAGATAATCATATAGCTGGGTGTGGTGGTACATACCTCTAACCCTAGAACTCTGGGAGACTGGGGCCAAAAGGATGCAAGTTCAAGCCTAACCTGGACAATTTAGTGACCCTTTTTCAAAATAATACATAAAAAACTGCTGGACTGCAGAATGGCTCAGGGTAGTGGGAGCATTTCTGAGGGTGGAGAGCCCCGCCTTGGGGGAGAGAAGCCAGGACAGGCAGGAGAGCTTTGCTGAGGGGGCTGGGGATGAACAAGACACCTCAGGACCATCAGGCTATTAAGTCTTCCCTCACTGCTACTCCACAAAACTCAGAGGAATTTTGGCTCCCCATACACACTGTCATAGCTATTCAAAGAAACCTTTTGCTAGGCCTTTAAAGTGAAGTCCCTCAACAACAGGAACATGGGAAGAAGACAAAGCAACAGGACATCCCACAGAGATTCCAAAGACCCCAGAAACTAATGTCATGGGCCCTGAAATAGTAAAACTCATAGGGAAGAAAGTCAAAAAGCAAATAAATGAGTAGAACAACCAGTTCAAACAAGATATTCTCAAAGAAATGCAAGCATTGGTCAGCAGACTGCAAGAAAAACTTACTAGTCAAATACTGGTTCTCATGGATACAAAGCTTACTGAGCACATTGAAGCCACAAATAAAAAGTTGGCTGAGCTAAATAAGGAAATGCAAGATGTGAAAGAACATTTTGATAGAGAAGTAGAAAATCACTGAAAAGTAATCTAGCTGAAATTCAAGATATAAAAAAAAAATGTGTGAAAGTAAGGGAGAACGACTTGAATATTGTGAAGACAGAATTTCTGTCCTTGAAGACAAAGTGGAGAAAACAGATAATATAATTAGGCACAACTCCAAAATTGGAAATGAGCAAAGTACCTGGTTGCAATAGCTGATGGATGACTCAAAGAGAAGCAACCTCAGAATTATGGGTGTGGGAGAAAGAACAGAAGACAGCACCAAAGGTATAAAAAAAAACTTATTCACTGAAATCATGCAAGAAAATGTCCCTACTCTAGAAAAAGAAATTAAATTTTAGGTACAAGAATCTTACAGAGCACCAACAAACCTCAACCAGCAACAAGGCTCACCATGACACATCATAATCAAAACCTCAGAAATACAACGTAAAGAGAGAATATTAAAAGCAGCAAGAGAAAAACAGATATTATTCTACCAAGGCAAACCCATATGAATTACTGCAGATTTCTCAATGCAAACTTTAAAGGCTAAGGGAGCCTGGAGCAAGATTTTTCAAGGTTTAAAAGACAGCAAGTGTCAACCCAGGTTGTTGTATCCAGCAAAATTATCCCTGAAATTTGGAGGAGAAGTAAAAATTTTTCATGACCAAGAATCCCTAAAAATATATGCAACCACTAGCTGAGAAGCAGAGAGACAAGCAGCACTAAAAAACATGGAAGAAAGAAAACACTGAAAGAGAAAGTGTAACAAAAAAATTAGATTGATATTTGAATCATTTGATTGGTATTGTACTACAATAATACCAACTATTTAATAAAATTTGTGACTCTTCTCCCATAATTATTGTTTTGAATAATATGTTTGCAAAACGTAGCAACTATATTCAACATGGGGAATTGGTATGAAATTATTTAAAATATGTATACATGAAGTTAGGGATGAATAGGTAGGTAAAATGGTAAGGCAAATCTGGAAAGAAGTTAGTAATGAGTGAATTGTGAGTAAATAATTTATGAAAGTTAAAAAAACTGAAATAATTAAGCATGCAACTCTAGTGGTTTAAGCGTAATACATGTATGTGATATACATTTTAGTTCATTTAATTTACCAATTCTATATGGACTTAAGCTCATTTAATGTAGCCATTCACTCATTTGGTCTTGGAAGTAAGTTTATCCTTAGAAAACTCATTGATGCAATGACAAACCTGAATGTCTTTTGAATGTACAAACATTCAGTACTCCACTAAAGAATATGAAATTTAACTTCTCTCTTTTTCTTTCTCATATTTTCTAGCCTTATGAATTTCATTGTTATAGTTCTCTTCTTATGTGGACTGGTGGTTGAAGCCACATTAAAGAATCTTGCCAAAGATATAGTAAGATACAAAAAAAAAGACCTTTTGGCAAAACACCCCAATAAAGGGTTCTGCTGGACTCAGAGAAGAGGCATCAAGATATGTTCACTGCAGCCCATTCTAGGATTGAGAAACTGAACTAATAAGTGGTGATTTGAGTGGTAAAATGAGTCAGATGCACAAGGTTAAATATATTAAATATCAAAGCGTTTCTCTGGTAATGAGAAACCCAGTATTCAGGCATTCTATAGAACCAAATAAATGTGATAGTGGGAGTTAAGGGGGATGGGGAGAGTGTTGGAGGGCCAAAAATGGCAAAGGGAAGGGATCATAATATTGATGTGATACATATGTGCACAAAATACTCAAGTTCATTATAAACATTATTTACTGCATATATATTAATAAAAATGATGGGAAAGAAATATTAATTCCTAGATATCAACATAAGAGAGGAGTGAAGGATCTCTACAACAAACACTATAGTAGTCTGGAAAAGAGAGATTGAACAGGACATTAGATAGTGAAAAGATATTCCTTGCTTCCAGATAGGCAGTACCAGTATTGTCTAAATGGCCATACTACCAAAAGTCATAGATTCAATGCAATTCCAATCAAAATCTCAACAAAGTTCTTCACAAAAATTTTTTTAAAACTCTAAAATGTATATGAAATTAAAAGAAACCTAGAATAGCCAAAGCAATCCTTATCAACAAGACAATAGTATAAGGTATTATAACCACAAACATCAAGTTATATTACAAAGGAACAGCAATTTAAAAACACATTGTACTGGCACAGAAACAAACAGGTCTATCAACAGAACCAATTAAGGGTGCAGGAAAAAAAAACCAGGCACCTTCAGCCACCTGATCTTTGACAAAGATATCAAACCCCTACATTGGCCAACACGTAGCCTCTGTTACAAATGTGCTGGGAAAATTGGCTATCCATATGCAGAAAAAAGAATTAGATCCAAATATTTCACTCCATACTAAAATCAAATCACAATATTGCAAAGACCTAGATATTAAATTAGAAACATTGAATCTGCTGGAATATAAAATAGGTAAACCTCTCAAAGACATTGGCATAGGCAAAAGATTTCGCAAAAGAACACCTATTGTACAAGAGATAATACCGAGAATCAACAAATAGAATTATGTCAAAATAAAAAGCTTCTGCTCAGCATAGGAAACAATCAACAAAGTGAAGAGAAAACAAACAGAATGAAAAAAAATTGCCAGCACTTCTTAGACTGAGGGCAACTATCTAGAATACACAGAGAACTGAAAAAAAATTGACTCCCAAAAATAAGGGCCTCAATCAAAATAAAAGGAGGGGGAGTTAAAAGGAATGCACAGGAAGAGGAAGAAGAAGAAGGAAAAGAAGAAGAAGAAGAAGAAGAAGAAGAAGAAGAAGAAGAAGAAGAAGAAGAAGAAGAAGAAGCAGCAGAAGCAGCAGCAGCAGAAGAAGAAGAAGCAGCAGCAGCAGCAACAACAACAATACATGAAAAAATTCGGACCCATTAGAGAAATGCAAATCAAAACAATGAGATACTATCTTCCTCCAGTAAAAATGGCTATTAATTATCAAGAACTCAGAAAACAATAGGCATTGGCAAGTTTGTGAGGGAAAAGGAACCCTCATACTTTGTTGGTGAAACTGTAAACTGGTACAATCTTTATGGAAATTAAAAAACTGAAAATATACATTCCATTTGACCTAGATACATTTTTTCTAGATATCTTTCTGAAAGAGCCAACACATAACAATAATACATGCATAACTATGTTTATAGAAGTACACTCATAAAAGCTAAACCTTGAAAGCACTTTATATGTCCATCCATAGAAGAAAGAATAATAAAAGCGTGGCATATATATACAATTCAGTATTATTCTCCAATAATGAAAGATAAATTTAAGATCTGTAGAAAATGGGTGCACCTTGAGACCATTATGCTTAGCAAAATTCATCATACACAGAAGGTTAAATAGATAATCACATAGTTTCAGTAACATGAGAAACTAAAAATTATAAATAAGTAAAAGCAAAGTAAGAGTGTGGGCAGAAAGCAAAGACATTTTGTGGGAAGGGAAAGAGGATGTATGGAGCATTACAGGGAAAGGATGGGAAGGGGGAAGAGAAGCAAAAGTGATTAAGATGCAACATCTATGCACCAATTCCTCACGCTGAATGTAATTATTATGTATCACAAATACATAAATTTATGTATCATAAATACAAATAGAATAAATTTGAGGGGTAAAAAATCTCAAAAAACAGCAACTGCTGCTAGGCTGTAGGGGGGGAAAAACACTTCTACGCTGTTGGTGGGACTGTAAAGCAGTATAACCACTATGGGAATCAGTACGAAATTCTTCAAAACATCAAAATAGAAGTTCCATTTGACACAGCTATACCTCTTCTGGGTATCTTTTCAAAACAGTTTAAAATATCATATTACAGTGATACATGCATAATCATGTTTACAGCAACACAACACATAATAACTAAATCTTGGAAGCAGCCCATATTTCCATCGACAGATGAATTGGTAAAGAAAATGTGGCAGGAGCTGGGGAGTGTAGGTAGTGGTTAGAGCACTTGCTTATGAAGCACAGATCCTGGGTTCAGTCCCTGACTACCACATAAAAAATAGCCATGCATTGTGGCACATACCTGTAATCCCAATACTTAGAAGGCTGAAACAGAACTGTTGTGAGTTTGAGGCCAGCCTGAGCTACACAGTGAGTTCAGGACCAGCCTGGACTAAAGAGCAAGACTCTGTCTCAAGAAAAGGAAAAGAAAAGAGAGGAAATTAAAGGAGAGGAGAGGAGGAGAAAGGAGGAGAGGGGAGGTAAGGGAAAGATAAAAAACGAAATATATACATAAGAATAAGACAGGTAATGGCCATACTTAATGGAGTTCGAAGACTAGTAGAAAATACGGGCAATAAATATCATTATTAAAATGATGAGCGCTATGAAAAAGAGAATGAAGTGCATGCAGCAGCACAGCCTTTGGAAGGGGCTCTAAACCTATATGCCAGCGGCTCTAAATGCATGGAACCTGGAACAAACTCAACCACAGAATTTTTTGTCACTTCCATGCTTTCAAGTGCTTTTGCTGTAGACCCATCCATATCTTCTAAGACTGATGCAAAAATTCTCAACAAAATACTAGCAAACTAAACACAGTAACATATTAAGAGGATTATATTCTATGACCAAGTGGGATTTATCTCTAGAATTCAAGAACGGTTCGACATGAAAATCAACATAATACATGGTGTTAGCAGAATTAAGGAAATAACTGGTAATCATCTCAATTGATGTAAAAAACATATTTGAGAAAATAACACCATTTCATGATAAAAAAAGGTAAGTGCAAACCAGGAAAGGAAAAAAACGACCTCAATATAATAAAAGCCACATATGAAAAACACAGAGTAAATATCACACTTATTGGTGAAAGACCGAAACCTTTTCCTCTAAGATCAAGAAAAAGGCGGGGACATCACTTTTGCTGCTTCTATTCAACGTAGTACTAGAAATTCTTGCCAGAGAAATTAAGCAAGAAAAAGAAATAAAAGTCATTCAAATTGGAAAGGAAGAAGTAAAAATATGTCAGTCACAAATGAAATACTTTTGTCCCAGCAATATAACTGTTACAAATATTGTATACATATATTAAATTATCACCCAATGCCTCATAAATGTGTACAATTATTACATGTCAGTTAACATTTTTAAAAGACACTAGCAACTGAGTAAAACTCAGAGATAATCCACAGAATAAGATTAAGTATTCAGATCACAATCATTTCATAGAAGTAATTGAGGGGAATAATGGGAACTGGTGGAGAGGGGTATGGGGTGAGAGGCTCAAAAAGGGAGAAGGGAAGGATCTTTAATTTTGCCATGCTATGTATATGCACAAAATACTCAAGATCAATGTAAACATTACATATTGTATTTATACATATCAATAAGATGGGGGAAAGAGTAAATATTTATAAATCTTATATCATATAAAGGATTAATATTCAGAATATATAGAGAGCTCCTAAAACTCAGCCACCAAAAGAAAAAAAAAACACAGAAAAAAGATCACAGTGCTGAGAAACTGTAAGGTCCAAGTGGCCAGAGTATGAAAGGGGACCACAAGATTCATCTTCTTTATGTGTAGGGAGAACCTGACACCCATAGAAAAGAGACTTGCTCAAGCCACAAAACTAACAAGTGAGACTCAGGATTAAATCCCAATTCTCCTCTCCAATGATCAACTCTTGGCCTGCAATCTTTTCCTTTCTCCCAAAAAGTATACGGATTCAAGAAGTCCCAGGGAATGTCCAGGAATCTGAGCCTATTCACACCAGCTACAGGGATTCAGACTAATAAGGCAAGAGACCCCATTCCCTGGGATTGCACCACAGCATCCTCTGCTTCCTTGAATGTGAGTCAGAGCTTAATTTAATAGCTCGAAAGTTTCAAGGGTTGGGCCCAGTAACCACCCTATCTGTACTTTCCTAGGGGGTGTGATGACAGGGAATCACCTCACCCAGCCACTGAGGACACCTAGAATTTCCCCACTGGCCTTTCTTCCTTAAGCCTAAAGCTCTGTTCTGTGTTTAAATGCAAATACCTTTGTGAGAAGTTACACTGGGTGTTGCCATGAATCTGGAAAACCAGCAGAAAAAAACTGAAAGTGTAGCCAAGCCAACCCTCTCAAGTTACTAATGAGAAGCATGAACCCAGATAGAAGGGAGAGGCCCGTGACTACCCAGAGTCAAAGCCAGGGTAAAACCATGACGTATTAATCAGTTTCCACTACTGTGGCAAAATACCTAATACAAACAGCTTACAAGGAGGAAAGGTGAGTTTGGGTCACAGTCCAGAGGTTTCAGCCCTTGTTCAATTGGCCCTGTTGCTTTGGGGCTTGTGGTAAAGCATAACATCATGGGGAAGTGTGTGTCGTAAGAAACCTTTTCACATTGGAGCAGTTGGGAAGCAAAGAGAAACGATAAAGGGTCTTGGGTCCCAATAAACTCTTCAAGGGCACAATCCCAATGATCTACCTTCCTAGACCCTATCTACCAAAGGTTCCACCATCTCCCAATAGTACTAAAGGCTGTAAACTAAGCCTTTTGCACATGGACATTTGAGCCATATTTTAAGATCCAAACTCTAACACCTGGTCTTCTTCTACTGTTCTACACTGTTTCTTAATAGGTAGTGCCCTAAGAATGTTTTCCTGGAAGGACAGAAGAAAATATGACATCATAGACTTGGGAAAAGGCATTGGTTGTGGTTTGGGTCTGGAGTGTACCCCAAAAGAACTCATGTATTTTGGATATTAGGGGTTATCTACAGAACACTGTGCTGTTAAGAGTAGGGGTCTAGTCAAGAGGGGTGGACTACGGGCATGTGGTGGATTGGGTACAAGTAGATTACAGGCACACAGCACATTACTGAGTGTGTGACTTGGAAAGGGCAGCCCACTGGGGCTTAATGCAGAAAGAGCCAAACAATAAGGCTTGGCCCAGAAGGCGTGAATTATTGGGAGATGACCTGAAAAGGTATACGCTAGCTCCCCCTTCCTGCCTCACTTGAGTGCCTGCCTATGAAGGCAGGAAGAGCTCCTCTTCCACAACTCACCATTATCAGCCATCCATGAAAGGTCTATGTACTTCTGAAACTGTGAATCAAAAATAAATCCTTCCTCCCTTAAATTGTGGGTGCCTGGTATTGAGTCACAGCAATGAAAAAGTAACTAAAAATAAATGGACAAAAGTTAGGCTTGATTTTATGATTTTTCAAGTCTGATTTAGTTCATTTTTTGATTCACTATGTATTTATTAAAGGTCTTCTATGTTCCAGGCATTATGAGGGATGCTGAGGATAAGACACTGTTGTCCCCTCCTTAGAAGATCTTTCAGGGTAGTACCTCCAGCTGATCTGCTTCCTAATTCTTCCCCACTTCTCACCACCAAGTCCCTTGGCTAATCCAATCAGAAAGCTATAATAATCACCAGATGCCTTTTTCTACTCTAGGGTACTGTACATTCATTATCTCGTTAATGCTCACTCAAAAATAAAACATCCCAAAGACATTATCAACATGTTACAGACTAGGATATCAAAGCTCTTTCGCAGGTCCAAGCATTCTTGCTTGTCTCTCACTTGTACTACCTTCTCCCCATCTCTGGAGTAATTTGGAAAAGGAGAGAAAGGAACTCACAACTACCTCACCAAAATCTCTTCCCTTTTCCAGCCTACAGGGCAATATGTCATGTCCTACAATTTCCACAAAAGTTTAAAGACTGCTCTATTCTCAGTGAATGAATGATCAGTAAAGATTTGACAGGGGGTAAGAGAAAAGGCATCTACTCCCTAGACAAAAGATTGTCTTCAGAAACACAATAATCTCCATGAGTACAGAGAACGTTTCTTTCTTTCTCTGATTTCACCTTGATCCTAACTACAGGATTGTCTCTGGTAGTGTTCTCTGTAGGTGCAAAAACAAGGGCTCAAAGACAGGAAGTGTCTTGCAGAAAAGCACGCAGTGAGAAACGGAGGGAAAAGATCGAAACTCTTCTTCTGTTCTGAGGCTGTTTCCAGTACATCATACTCACTTCTCTGGTGCCTCAGGTGACCTGAAGCAAGAACCGGATTCTTCACTATGCCTTCATAACCTCTAATAAATACGTACTAGGATAATAAGAAGGACTAGTAGCCAGTTAAGGTTATCTGGGATGAAAACTTGGAGCTAAAGCCAGAAAAAAAGCTGGCTATCCTTCTTAGAATCCTCGTTATACATGAACACCTTCCCTAAAGCAGCTGAACTTCACAACATTGTGGAACTACTGAATGCTACTGAATAATAAATATGACTTTGGACTGGAGATGTAGCTCAGTGGTTGAGCACTTGCCTAGCATGTATGAGGCCCTAGATATGATCTCCACAACTGGAAAAAGAATTTTAAAAGGTAAAAGTTATGTTGCATTTATTTTACCATAGTTTTTAAAAGTAGCTATTCTATCTAAACTGTGGGTGGTGGTGATGCTGCTCTTTAATAAAGAGACAGAGAGAGAGAGAGAGAGAGAGAGAGAGAGAGAGAGAGAGAGAGAGAGAGCTTTGTTTCTTCTCTCTGACCATGCCACAGAAGTTGACAAAGATTCTTCACTTGACCAAACTCTATTCAGGCTCCTGAATATTTTTTTCGAGGCCTATCTGTGCATTTCCTTTTAAAATCTAGCTTTTGCAAAGAATACAGCTAAAAGTTAGGTGAGCAAGAAACCCCACTTTTGGTATCTGTCTTAATTACTTTTTCACTGCTTGGACAGACGACCCAGCATCCACAATTTGGAGGAGGAAAGATTTATTTTTAGCTCACAGTTTTGGAAGGGCACAGTCCCATCATGGGCAGCCAGCAATGGTGGAAGAACATGGCAAGGCAGAGATGGAGGCAGCTCCTCACAGCATGTCAAGCAGGAAGCCAAGTGAGGTAGGAGGAAGAAACTGGCACTTACCCTACCAGGTCCTGTCCCAGTGATCTGCCCCTTCTAGGTCAAGCCTCAGTGTTCTGCCTCTTCCAGAAAGAACACACTTCCCAGCTCTATAGGCTTTTGGGGGACACTCCAGATGCAAACCACAACATTTTTTATTTTTTGCAAGACCCTCATGCTCCACCATTCCCAGGCCAGGGGTAAGGAATGTCCAGTCTGCAGGCCATACACAGTCTATGAAATCATTCGGTCTGACCCCAACCAAGGTTTCACCAAAGTGAAGCAATTTCAGCCATCATAGTAGAGGTGATTAACTAAATATTTGATGAAACATAGCAGGTTAATTTTAAGTTGGTAATTTTGTATCACCCACAGATTATGTCATAAATATCCAAATAGGCCTTGGCAGGAAGAAAAGGTTCCTCACTCCAGCCCTAAGTAAATAATACCTGATCACCTGGACTGTCTTTAGTAAGAAACTAGACACACTTAAGCCCTTACCCTTAAAGAATTTCTCATCTTAGTAATCTTCATCCGTTGACCGCCACCTTGCTCCTAGGCTGTAAATTCCCTCTTGCCCATGCTGCATTCAGAGTTGAGCCCTAGCCATCTCCCTGTGGCAAAACTCTATGTAGTGTATACCCTATATCTACCGTTATGAGCCTGAACAAAGTCCTCCTTACCTTGCTTTAACAAGTTCGCTGAATAAATATTTTCGTTAACAACGTACAGACAAAAAAAAAAGTCATAGTAGTTAAGAACAAAGGGTTTTAGTTGAAACACAGATACACTCAGTATTTGCTTCAGTGGCTTATTGGCTGTGTGACCCTGAACCAACTAAATCAAAAGGCTTCCAAATTCTAATGTGCATGCACTTGTGAGCCACCAGGACTTGGCTACAAACCTCAGTCTTCCTGTGGGAAATGACCGGCATTTGTTTCATAGGATTATTGAGACAACATAGTAATGCGTTTAACACAATTCTGAGTTTTTGATGATCACTCAATGAGTGGAAACTAATGCTCTCATTCTGTTTTATTTTTGCTTAATTTCTATCCTTTCACATTTAACAGTAATCTGTTATTTTTGGTTTTATGGGGTGTGTGTGTGTGTGTGTGTGTGTGTGTGTGTGTGTAGCTTTTTTTTTTACAATGTGTGCATAATTGAGCAGATAAGAGCCCTACATATGTGGCCAGCTCTATGCAAGGTTATGTTTCCCCAAGGGTACATAGACCAGTGTAGACAAATGCAATAACAGGCACATGTTTGCAGCTGAGTGTGTGCACATTTATCTGTATACGTATAAACTACTGACTCCTTAGAAGAATTTATTGTCAATGAATTAATTCAAAAGTTATTTCCTCTTACTTATCACAGTATGGACCAAGGTTAGTAAGAAGATAATTAAAGATTATAGCCCAAAGGGATCATCGTGTTTCAGTTGAAGTCTTTTATCCTACCCAAAGGTTGAAATGTGTTAACTGGTCACAAAAGTTCTGATCTATAGGTTGGTGTGGATCACCAGGATGCACGTGCTACATCACCCAGGTCCCCTGTTCAATATTCCCAGTCAAAGGTAAAAAGGCTGATCTTGGGGTGCCCTTTGTTTTTGCATACTCTTACTACTGTCCTTCCTGAAAGGAAGGAAAGCTTAGGAAAGCTAACACAGGCTTAGGATACAGAACCCCTGAGTTCTGATCAGCCTTTTCAGACAGTTCCCTGTATCACACCAGGACTTCAGGCAATAGCAGGGTGCAGTGGAATGCAGTAGTTACTGTACAGGCATCCAATTCAAGCAAAGTTGGACTTAACTCCCAGCGCCTCCACCTCCTGATGGATAAATGTGTGATTCAGTGACTTCTTTCTGAGCCTCTGTTTCCTCAACTATGAAATATGGGCTTAAAGAATAAAATATCTACTTCACCAGGCTACTGAAAGAATTTGCATTGAAAATCTTTTGCATAGAGCCTAGCACATGGTTATATTTAATTAACAAATAACAACTAATGTTTATTCAACACTTATTCTATGCCTGTCTCCACAGGCATCATCTCTTTTAGTCCTCTCAACAACACAGAGTGGTAGATATCACTAGTACCCTCATTTCACAGATAAGAAACTGAAGTGTTTGCCCAAGGTCATGAGGCTAGTAAGAAAAGTTGAGCCCAGGCACTCTGACTCTTACACACTCTTAAAAGGTATTCTCAGAAGCAGGACAAAGGAGACATATTTGATTGACTAGAATGAAAAGTCCCTAGGTAGAGGTTACTTGGTGGTTTTTAATTAAATTCCTAGTTTTGTTTTACCGATTACATTGGACACCAAAGGCACCTAAACTTTTCCAGTCTAATGACCTGACAATCTAAAAACATTTACAGCAGCTAAGCATTCATCAAATGTGATTATTTAGTTAGATTTCTATCTCCCCACCAAAATGAGCTCAGAAGAGCCAGGACTCTATCAAGCACAATGCATATTACACAACAGATGCTTGATAAATGTTCATTGAATGAATGAAATAATGAATGAATGAATGAATGAATGAAAACAGACTAAGAAAGTACACGGGGTGGTGGGATTAACAGCCTAACCGGAATCAAACTCCCAGCCTTGGTGTCATTAGTAGAGCACAAATTGAGGCTGTACAAGACAGCATGGAAGCCTGGAACCAACCAAAAATCAAACTTGTTTTGCCACTTGGGAATCATAAATTGTGAGAGATAATCAAAAGCACAAGACATACTAAGGCCTCAAAGTGAGTTATTTGCACAAGGTCCCAAGATAAGTGTCAAAAAAGCAGAAACGAAAACCAAGATTTCCAGATCTCCTAGTTCTAGAAAATAGGCTGGCATCCATTCAAAATCAAAGACAAGAGAAGCAATTTCATGGTATACCAAAAAACTCCCAGAAGGTACCCCTTGCCTCAACTTGTCAAATATATAGTCAAGCATTATTAACGTTTGGATAGTGCCTTCCCTACCCTCAAGTATAAGTCATATATTGAAATGCTAACACCCAGTTATTCAATGAAGGCATCTGGATATAGTTTTCATGGAAGGTAGCAAGTTGAAATAAGGTCATGATGGTACTATTTCATTCATAACAATGATGTCCTCATAAAAAGAAGAAACTCAGACATGGAGATAAACATACAGGGAGAATACTATGTGAACATAAAGACACACATCTACAGACCAAGGAGAAAGTCCTGTAGAATAGATCCTTCGCTCACAGTCCTCAGAAGGAACCAATCCTGCCAACATCTTGATTTCAGACTTCTCGTTTCCAGAACTGCAACAATAAATCTCTATTGCTTAATGGCTGGTTGCATAGAGGGTACTACCTAGGAAGCATGAAGCCCCACATTCAATCCCTAGCCCCACATAACAGTTGGGCATGGTGGTACAGACCTGTAATTCCAGAACTCAAGAGGCTGAGGGCCAGCATGGGCCAGGACCAGCTTGAACTACAGAATAAGACACTGTCTCAAAAAAAAAAAAAAAATACATACCTATTGCGTAAGTTTCCCAGTTTGTGATACTTTGCTATGGCAGCCCTAGAAAACTAACACAAACTTTCTAGAGCAATGGTTCTCAAAAATCAAGTCCTTGGATCAACTGCAACAGCATCATCCAGGATTTGCTGAACAAGTAAGACTTACCAACCAGAAATTCTGGAATGGGTCAAGCAAACTACACATCAGCAAATCACCAAGGTGATTCTGATACACACTAAATTTGAACACCACTGCATTAGAGCAATTCAGTTTAGCCTGGTTTAACTACTTCACGCCTCCCCGAGTTCATATCATACAGATGTGCAGATGTGACTTCACTGATTTTATGTAATCTCATAAATAACAATTTTGCAGATGTAAACAGTTAAAATGGGATCACAGTGGGTTAGGATGAGCCTTAAATTTCCTCGCTTGCATACTTATCAGCAAGGAAAGTAGAGAAGCAGAGACATAGATAAGCAGGAAGAACACCAACTACAGAGGCAGAAATCTACAAGCCAAGAACACCAAAGATCACTGAAAGAATCAAGCAAAATTCCTTCCCCAGGGCTGCCAGAAAGAGCATGGCCCTGCTACTAACACATTGTTTTCAGATTTCTACTCTGTAGAACTATGAGAGAATGAACTTCTATTGTCTTAAGGTACTTGACTTGTGATAAACTGTTCAGAAAATAATATTTTGTCCAATATAGGATCACAAGTATTTGTGGCTATTTGAAATACATATTTAAATAAAATGAAATGAAACTAAAAATTTACTTCCTCAGCCACATTGGCTACATTTCAAGTGCTCAATAACTACATGTGCCTGTGACTAATGTATCTGACCACACAAATACACATTTCTATCCAAACAGAAAGTTCTGACACCTGTACTTCAGAGCAAGAGTCAATGAAGTATGCTCGGTAGGCTAAATCCACTCCACTAGGGCTTTGGGAGTTTTGTTGTTATTTTGTTTTGGCTTTGTTGGTTTGGATTCTGTTTTGTTTGGTATGGCCTACAAACTAAGAATAGCTGTTGCAGTTTTAAAAAATTGAGAAAGTTAAAATAATCACACGACATGCTCTGAGAATAGAAAATTTTAAAATATGTGGGTAAATGTCCTGACCTTTGAATGGGAAGCACTAGTCTGATCAATATATGATAGTGTGACTCCATTTGAGATAAAAGTTTATGGTTATCAAGGAAAAATCTATTATCATCTTTATTAATATTAAACCCAATAGCTACTGTACCACTAGAACAGCTGCATACCCACAACCATAGGCTTTGCTCTTTTTCTAAATGCTGCTTTGCTCTGGATGGAAGAACATTGCTAGTAAACTACAGTCACTTGATGTTAACTTGATGTAAATGCAGTGAGCATATTTTTTTCTGAGAACCAGGTTGGTAGGGAAAGAAAGTGTGAAGATATTTAGTGCTACAAAAAGACAGTGGTGGTCAAAAAAGTCCAACCCCCACAATCTGGTCTGGAGGGTCAGAGGTTGGTTTTAGAATCAGGCAGGTTTTTTGGTTTTTGTTTTTTCAGTTTTCAGTTTTGTAGACATAGAATCTTACTAGGTAGTCAGGCTTGCCTTGAACTTGTTGCAGAGCCCACACTATTTTTGTGTTTGTTTGTTTGTTTGTTTGATACTAGGGATTGATCCCAGGGCCTATGCCTTGAGCTATATCCACAGCCCTTTCTTTCTTTCTTTCTTTCTTTCTTTCTTTCTTTCTTTCTTTCTTTCTTCATTTATTTATTTATATTTTGAAACAGCATCTCCTTAAGTTTCTAAGTTGCCCAGGCCACCTGATCTGGCTCCCTTGCTGGCCTTGAACTCATGATCCTTTTGCCTCAGCTTCCTGAGTTCTGGAATTACATCATGCCTTGTTCCTTTTTCCTTATTAAAAAAGCAATATGGGGCTGGGGATATAACTTAGTATGGAGTGTTTGCCCAGCATGTGCAAAGCCCTGGTTATTCTTGGCACAGGAAGCTATCAGTTAGCCAGGCTGGGAGCACAGAAGCTCTCTGGTCACTCTCAAAGTTCCTGGGCCCAGAACTGCTTTCCTGGGTTACCTGCAGAAACCTAACCAGTGTGTAAGCCTAGGCTCTATACACAGAAACAATCAACAAATACACACAGCTACACTTACAAGCCAGGAGCCAAACTTTCAACTTTATCCAACACTTAGCAAAAAGCCTTCAAAATCCAGTCTACTTTTCAGACCCAGGTGATAATCTAGAAAAAGTCCTAGATTCTGTCTCCAGAAACCTGAAAGCAAGTGCTCACTTTGCTAACTCCCTGTGAAATCTCAGTCTCTCTATTTGTCCTCTCCTGGCCACAAGTTTGCCTCTGGTAAAAGACCAGGCTTGGGCAAGATGACCTCCAAGGTCCTCCCCAGGTTGTGTATTATATCCCTGGGAAGCAGTCCAAACAATTCCTAAAAGGGTCAAGCAGATTAACCATTGGGCTGGGCCAGTTCCAGGAAGAACTCAAAAATTAACCTAGTTACTCATGTTCTCTCTTAATATTTACCACGAATAACTGGTGATGCACCATTCCCTGCCTCTGTGGCACAGGTACCATCACTCCACCTTCCCATTCAGAATACTCTATTCCTGCCCAGCTCCCTCTTCCCTCTACTAAACTCTATCAATCCCCATTGTGTTCATTAAACCTTTTCTGACTCCCCATGATGCTGCGATAATACAAAGCTGACTGCCTAGAGTCATACTGATCATATCCTGTGGATTTTTTTCTTGTTAGCTTACCCTTGAGAGTAGAAACAGTGCTATCTTCAACACTTTCTCCTATGAATCTGTGCCTGACACAGGTTCATTGCTGAGAATGCCAGAATATTTGAAATGCCTTTTGTGACCCTAAAAGAACAAGTCTTGGCCACCAGGAAATGTTCTCAACTCTTCAAAGCACTAGCAGCTCTCTTAGTTCTACTTCCCAGGAACCCTGTGAGGCAGGATGACCACTTAACAAGCAAGAGTCAACAGTTCATGGAAGTGAAGCACTTTGGTAAGGCCATGGGGCTAGTGGGTGGTAGAGCCCAAAACACGCACCAGAGTTTTCCCCTTGTATCCCCAGATGTTGGAGTGTACCATACACACTGAAGTCATACCTTCATCTTCCAAGAAATTGATTTTAGGGCTGCCTCCATACCAATGTGTGAACACATCCATGTGCATACACACACACACACACACACACACACACACACACACTTCCTAAATATCTTCATACTGACTCCAGTCTGTATGAAGCTTCAGCCCCAAAAGCTGTTTCCCCAATTACCATCACCCTGTAACTTTACATACTTATTCATATGCACATGACTGTTAGGTACATATATGTGTATGGTCAGATGCATTGACACTATTGTGTTTGACTTGAATTATGACTTGAATGTGTATTGTGTAACTATAATGTAAATATGCATGTGTAACTGCAGGTACCCCCTTCCACTGTGAGTACGGCAAATGACTATGTGAATGGATATAAACATTTCCTTACTCACTGGCCACTCACCAGTTTATCAAAGACACATTGATTTATAGGCACTGCAGAAGGTTCTAAGGATGAATAAGACACAGTGAGTTGATGGAAGTACACCACCAGGAAACAGGAATGTAAACATGTTTTTCAGTACTATTGAGTGTCTCTGAAATCTATGCACATAGGCATGTGTATAGCAGAGTCCATATCAAGCTAGGAGAGTTGCTAATTGCATAAATGGGAATATTTTTTCTATTCATATTAAAAGATGGAGCTGTGGTCTCTCTTTAAACCCCAAGTATCAGATTCAAGCAGCCCTCATAAATCACAAGTATAAGCCCTGTTTTGGCAACTTACCATGACCTTGCCTCAAATAAACAAAAAAATGGCTGGAGATGTGACTCAGTGCAAAGACCCTGGATTCAATTCTGCCACACCACTGAGAGAGAGAGAGAGAGAGAGAGAGAGAGAGAGAGAGAGAGAGAGAACAAAAGAAAGAAAGAAAGAAAGAAAGAAAGAAAGAAAGAAAGAAAGAAAGACCATCGAAGAAGTCTCAGATAACAGAGGCATCCTCTGCCCACCGGGCTCTGAAGTGCTGAGTCCCTCAGTTCCTAGTCACGCCATTCTCCCCACCCACAGGGTGGTGAAGCAGCATTTACTGATAACAGGGCACAGAGAGTCCAGGCCACTAGAAGCCATCTGAGCTTCACGTGGTTTTATAGTTTCACAGTTAATATTTGGCCTTGGGTTAGTTCTACTGGAAGAACTAAACCACAAAAGGCAGGAGAGAAATGGGGGCAAGGGAGATAAGATGGCAGTTCACCTGCAAGAAACACCTGCCTTGCCAACCACCTCTTGTCTTGCAATACTTGGGAGTGTTCCTGGTCCTCCTACCAAAGAAGGAAGCCACCCAAACAGTGAGAGAGCAAGGGCTTCTGGGAACATGGGCAGAAAAGGCAGTCCTTTGTGAATGCTCCCTAGGAGCCCAGCAACATCCTAAGGGATGTAGAAAGCCCCATTAACAATCATCAGCCAAGCTGTGCTTGATCATGTCTCAGGACATGAGTAGCTCACAACCTCCAACATGCCCGTTTGTGAGTTTTTTCTTCTGGGCAGATGGCACTCACCTGTAATCCCAGCTACTAAAGAGTCTGAGACAAATGAATCATAAGTTCAAGGCCAGCCCAACAACTTAACAAAACACTGTCTCAAAATTAAAAACAAAAAGGGGTGAGAATACATCTCAGTGGTAGGGTGCCTTGATTCAATTCCTAGTACAAAGAAAAAAAAAATCCTTATACTACCTCCTTCCATTCACTGATGCTATTTCTCTCTTTAAAAACATGTAACAGGCATGTAAAGTATGCCTCTAGCTTTGCATTTTGGGAGGCTGAAACAGGAGGACCACAAGCTCAAGTCCAGCATGAACAACCTAGAGATGTAGTAAGACTCTCTCTCAAATTAAAAAAATAAAAAAGAGTAAAAAAACAGTCTGGGGATGTAGCTCAGTGTAAGGACCCTGGGGTCAATCTCCAGCTCAACCAGAAAGAGAGAGAGAGACAGAGAGAGAGAGAGAGAGAGAGAGAGAGAGAGAGAGAGAATGAGAATGAATTAGTCTCCCTGAGAATGTCCTTTGATTATATCTCTAGGAGGTCCTTGTTTCAAATGTGAATACGTAACTCAGGAAAAATTTATCACCATTTGATAATTTTTTGAGTGCTTTTCTTTCCCATTTGAAGTCTTTAAATTCACTGAGAACAGAAATGATAATATACTTTATACTATATACATGTATATCTGTGCATACTGCAGCATATTTTATATGTAAATATCATGTATTTTATGTTTATATTATGCATATTATATATGTACTACATATACTGTGTATATCACTATTTAATACTTACTATATAGAAATAGAAACCATTCTCAGAATTCATATATGCATTCTTAATCTGTACACCATCATAAAGCACTAGTATATCTATTTTATAGAGGAGAAAATGAAGCGTAAGTATCTTGTGTCAGAACTCCCAGTTAATACAAAAATTTCAAACCAAAGTCATTCTGATTTTAAGCCTCTTTTTAAACACTGCATTTATACTCTTTCCTACCCACTATATATAGTAAGTTTAAATAAATGCTGAATTATTCACTGAATTAATAAATTTAACCATCCTAACAACACATGACATGGGTGACTTTATTACACTGATACGCTGCATCTCGAGGGGCAGGACATAGGATTGGTGAAATTCATTGAAAGACAAGAGATAGTCTGGGGCCCTGGCCTCTACCCTGGAAGGCAGGATCTCCCAACTACAAGGCATTCCTGGTGTAGATGGGGAGGAACACCCAGAAAAAAAATACGACGGATTTCTGAGATTCTCCCAAAATCATTCAGGATCTGACTCCATGTGAAAAAATCTGAGTCCTTAACCTAGAATACCTTATTCTTTTATGTCAGCCTCTCCCCTACAAAATCTGTTTCAATGTCACTTTGTCCCTAGTGCTCATGCTATTCATTCTTCCTGTGGACAATTATTCCCTCTTTGGCTAGAAGAAGGAATAACTGCCCTTCACACACACCTCAAACAAAACATATATCACAGCATATCATATTGAAGTGTTTAACTACCTATCTTCCTAGACTCACAAGGACCTCAAAAGCTAGATTTTTAGTTCCAGGTCCTAGCAGTGCCTTGCAGAGTTAGCACTCAGCAAATGTATATTGGGAGTCCATCAGTAAGAGCTGGAAGAAAGCAAGAGCCATTTTGTGGGAAAAAAGGAACCCCTGAGCCCAAGCCAGACCAGAAATTTGTGACTCACAGAGGACATATAAGTTGTCACCACTCTTACGCTTCGGCCACCAAGAGTTGACATGACAACATTATCATTATCAGAGCCGTCACCACCATTCCTGGGAAGCACTGCAGTGTGACTCATCTGCTGACCCCTCGCTGCAGCCAGTCTTCACCCCTTCTCTGTGCCTGAACAGGCGTGACCTGCATGATAGAAAGCTTGCCAACCACGTCAGCCCAGGTCCAAGGAGAGAGCCACTAAAGCTGAACACCAAGGAATCTAAAATAATCCAGAATGAAGAGGAGGTGGAGAGACGGCAGTGTGGGTAGAGGCTACCGTGTGTGAGCTCCAAATAAATTAACAGTAGGAAACTGACAGGGCAGTGAAGAAGAGCTCTCAAGGACACAATTATTACCTCCTTGGAAACAGTATGGCTAGTGAGCAAAGCCCACAAGATAAGGCAAAGCCTGGAATAAAGCCTGCTAGAGAAAGGGTCACCAGGCCACAGGAGGCACAAGGGTTACTCAGAATGCATACCTAACGTCTAAGTCTACCAGTACCTCAGAGTTCTAGAGGGCAAGATTGTCTCACAGGACCTGGAGAATTCACCAGGCTTAGATCAAAAGAATCTCAGAGATTTTCTTGCTTCCCAGACATCTTGGAAGTGGTTGGGGGCCACCCCAGACCTTAGGCAGGAGGTGCTTATCACACATAAGATGAAAGAGTCCCTGCAGGATACCAACTCTGGGCTCCAACTCTTCATAAGCGGAGAGCACATGCTGAAATACAAGCAGTCACTGGAGATGCTCAGACAAGGCAAAGAAAAACTGGTCCCTAGTTTTGGGGAAATCCAAAATAAAGTACTACTCCATGTTGGTCAACATGCCAGTAACAATAATATTGAGTTGAACATAGCATGCAGAAAATACAATGGAGCATGCACACTGGCTACCACCGACATAGGTAGTGCTAAAATACTTACAAGCATACCAGACAGAACGTGAAAGCAAGACATGAGAGTTTTTTCTTTAAATAAAACTTGGCATCCAGACATAGTGGCACACACCTATTATCCCAGCACTCTGGGAGGCTGAGGCCAAGCCCAGCCTGGGCAAGTCAGCAACTTAATGAGACTCTGGCTCAAAATTTTAAAAAGGGTAGGGATGCAGCTCAGTTCTAAGACCCTGGGTTCAATCTCCAGTATTGTAGATTAACAGATAGATAGATAATAGATACACAGATAAGCAAACCAACTTGCCAGAACTGGTGAAAAGAAGACTGAAATCAAGGGGGGGGGAGGAAGACAGGGAGAGATAGAGAGAGAGAGAGAGAGAGAGAGAGAGAGAGAGATGTCAGGCTATGCCCCAAGTTCACCTGTGAAGTACCCCTGGACAATATATTTTTATCCACCCTGGCCTCCAAACAGAGCTTGATTCCATCAAGTACAGAAAACAAATAGCAAAAAGCATACAAAAAGTAGCTCAACATATTAGTAAATAGGAAAATTAAAAATAAAAATCAACTAGGTTGGATCCCCAGCACTAAAACACACACACACATAAATAGAAACCACAATGAGACACCATGTTTTACTGCTAGGATGGGTATACTCAAAAAAGAAAAAAAAAGGTTAATGAGAATGTAAAAAATAAATAAATAAATAGAACCCTCCCAGACTGATGAGAGGAATTTAAAGTGGCAGACCTCAAAGAGTTAACTGGAATTACTATCAGGTCAGTAATTCTAGTCCTAGGTATGTACGTACACACGTACACACACACACACACACACACACACAAAGAAAACAGGAGTTCAAAAAATTCTGGCACAGAAATGCTCACAGTGGCACTATTCACAATTACCAACAGGAGAAAACAACCCAGTGTCTTACAACTACAAAATCAATAAACAAAATGTGGCTATCCACACAAAGGAATTTTGTTTAGCCATGAAAAGGAATAAAGGATTGACACAAGCTACAACATGGATGAACCTTTAAAAATTACTGAGTAAAACAATATAGACATGCATAGTCACATGTTACACAATTCCATGTATATGAAATTTCTAGAGTACTTATTCCACAGGGATAGAAGGAAGACTAATGGTTGCCAGGGGTCAGCAGAGGGAAGGAGAGGAAAGTCACTGCTTAACAGGCACAGAATTTCTTTTGGAAATGATAAAGACATTTTAGAACTAGAAGGAAGTAATGATTACAATGATTAAATTACTAGATGACACAGAACTATCAATATATACTTTAAGACAGTTTTAGGGACCAGAGGAATAGCTCAGCAGTTAAAGTGCTTGTGTAGCAAGTGCTAAGAAACCTGAGTTCAATTCCCCAGCACCACATAAGCTGGGCGTGTGGCACATGCCTGTAATCTCAGGTCTTGGAAGCTGAGGCAAGACAACAGCCTGAGTTCAGGGCCAGCCTGGGCTACATAGTGAGTTCAGAATCAGTCTGGACTACAGAGTGAGACCTTGTTTCTATGTATGTAATTTTAAACCAGGTATTGTGACATTTATCTGTAATTCCAGAACTCTAAAAGGCTGAGACAGAAGAATCACAAATTTAAGCCCAGACTGGGCAACTTAGTGACAGAGAGACTTTCTGTCTCAAAATTTAAAAAATAAAAAGAACTGGGAATGTAGTTCAGGGCCAAGGCCCTAGGCTTAATTGTCAGTGCTGCCAAAAAAAAAAAAGTTAATTTTATGTTATGTGAATTTCAAGTCAGTTTAAAACAAAATCAGTACCACTGAAGTCACTCTGCATGCCTTATCCATCAAGATAAACACCAGGCTTACGCTTAAAAATCCAGAAGGCCAAAGCTTGGAGCCTTTCCCAACTTGATTTTTATTAGTGTGTGTGTGTGTGTGTGTGTGTGTGCACGCGCGCGTGTGTTAGTATTATATACTAATTAGTATATATTATATGCATAATATATATGCAATACATAATAGTTACTTCGAACTTGAGAATTTTGTGCACGCATATATCGCGTCAACATTGCAATCCTTCCCCTCCCCGTCTCTGGCCCTCCCACACCCCGCCTCATCCTCCCTGACTCCCATTTCACCCATTATTATAGAATTAAAGGAGGTAAAGCATTTCACAGCATCCTTTCTCTCCACCTCAGCAACTTTCTCTGCCAGCCACAGCCACCGAGGAGCCCTCAGAGGTGTCAGAGCAGGAAACCAGGGCAGAGGGGCAGCTTGTTAGCATTGATCTTCCGTTGACCTTTCAGTGAGGCCTTCATGAGTTTGCCTGGTCAATAATTGACCAGCTCATCAAGGCACTAGTAGAGCCCAGAAGCCCCTGTGGCTCTCCAGTTAAGGAGCCCAGACTAGTGAAGAGAACCTCTCGGCTTCCCTACCAATGGCCACCATTTACTGATGGCCTACTACGGCCCATCACAGCACATGGTATTAGACATGACTGTCACTAAAACTTTGATTTTATGCTGTAGCAGCATAAAAACACTGATAGGAGTCTTTATAAAAATAAGGTATAATAAGGTATGTCATTAGAACCAAAAGTTCATTTTCTTCCTATTTCAAAAGAAATCAACACATTTTCACAGGTCCCTAATGTTAGTGGGGGATCTATCTATACATACTGCCTCCTGGCTTGAAGGATTAATAAGCCTGGTTATTACTGTCAGTTCCCAAATGAGAGGACTGAAGCTTAAATTGCAGAGCTAAAGATGATAGGAATATATTTATGATCAACTGACTTTAGACAAGGGTGCCAAGATGATTCAATGGAGAAAGAATATTATCTCCAACAAATGATACTGGGTCAACTAAACAGCTACATGGAAAAGAATAAAGTTGGACCCTTACCTCACACTGTTAACAAAAATTGAAAATGGATCAAAGATCTTAATGTAAGAGCTAAAATTGCAACCTCTAATAAGAAAACATGGAAGTAAATCTTCATGGTCATAATTTTTAGATACGATACCTGAAGCATAAGCAACTAAAGAAAAAAAGGTAAAGTGGACTTCATCAAAATTTTTTGAGCCAGGTACAGTGAAGTACGACAATTGAAAGTTCAAGGCCAGGCTGGACTACTGAGTTCAGGAGTGGCTTGGACTACATAGCAAGACCCTATCTCACAAAGCAAAAACAAAACAAAAATTTGAAAAAAAAAAAATTGGGGCTGAGAGTGCAGCTCAGTGGTAAAGTGCTTGTCTATGATGTATGAGGCCCTGGGTTTAATTCCCAGCACAACAAAAATTAATGAATTAATTTAAATTTTGTACTTCAAAAAATGCCAGCCAAGAAAGTGAAAGGTAAGGCTGGCATTATAGCTCAATGGTAGATCATGTGCTTAGTACACATGACACTTTTCTTCTTTGCTTTGCTGTTACCTGGGGGCTTCTTTAATTTAAAAGCTACAAGTACCCACATACAAGTATTAATTGCAGGTTCTCTGAGCTCTCACAGGCATCTCTTTACCCCTAAACATCTCTCCCTGTATGGAAATATTTGGGCATATATTTCTTGAAGACAGAACAATAACCTAAAGCAGTCAGCACAGTATTTTGCACACAGAAGTGATCGCAAAAGTTATAACATGGGGCTGGAGGAACAGCACAGTGGTTAGAACGTTTGCCTAGCAAGCGTGAGGCCCTGAGTTCAATTCCCCAGCACCACATAATCCGGAATGGTGGCACATGCCTATAATCCCAGCACTAGGGAAGCTGCACCCGGTGCAGCCGGAGGACTTCCACGATTCAAAGGCCAGCCTGAGAGTTACACAGTGAGTTCAGGACTATCCTGGACTACAGAGCAAGACTCTATTTCAAAAAACAAAAAAGAAAAAAAGTCATAACACACTAACCAAAGTGAATTCTATAGTATTCTCAACCTTTCCACTTCTCATTTTTCCCTTATGACAGATTTCCTGCCAACTAGCAATACTACAGGCAGTTTAAACAAGGCATTTAAAATGCCAATGGATTAAAATGGGTTATGGCCACATTTGCTTCATATAAATTAACCTCTATGAGCTTTATTGCCTTAGTTACCTTAACTACACAGCTGTTGGTGAGCATACCGTACTCGGCCCAAAGAGTGGAAATGTCCCCTGGCAGGATGATATCATCCAGGGGTGTCACGAAGAGGATAAGAAAGCTCAGCAGGAAACTTTTCATGTTGTTCATAGTGTCACCTCATTCAACACCTTCTCTTCCTCAAATCCAGCCAAAATTTGGGAAGCCCAGCACAGATGTGTTCTGACAAGATCCCAGAAAGAGAAGCTGGGGAGAAGAGACAGGGCAACAACCTCTGCTTTGGACTTTCTGTATGATTGCCTTCATCAGAAACGCTGCTAGATTTCCTAGCCAATACTGCCCTCTAGTGCCCCAGCTGGCCACACCCTACAACACCCCACCAGCTAGACCCTCCAGCTCAATAAAAACCACAATGCAAGCACAAATGAAATCTTTCATTTTCTAGTGGGCACATGTAAAAATGTAGGAAAAAGCAAGTGGAATTAATTTAAAATATATTTTAATACATATTAATATTTTGTTTAACCCAATATATATATATATATATATATATATATATATATATATATATATATATAAAATCTATTAGCATTTTAACACAAAAATCAATATAAAGTTCTTAATGAGCTATTCTACATTCTGTTCTCCATGCTAAATCTTTCACAGGTAATACATATTTTCCACATCTGCACACCTCAGTTTAGATAAGTCACTTGTTAAGTGCCCAACAATCAAAAGCAACTAGCAGCTGTGTACCAGCCAGTTTAGCCATATGCTTCAGAAGGCCTACCCAGTGCCACCTTGTGTCCTCAGCCAAATATTGCCACTAGACCTGTTCTCTTTCCTGAGTTCCAGGACCAGAGAGCCAGCTTCCTGTTTGTCTTGTCCACTTGCTTAACAGATATCCAAAACTGGACCCTCCCTCAAGTTGAATGGAAGTGCTGTGTATCACAAATATATACTAATAAAAAGAATAATTCTGAAGGGGAAAAAAAGCATTCTCATTTTCCTCCCAAAAAGCTAACTCCCAAAACCCATTCCACTTCTACCAGTGGAACCACAATCTCCCCAGTCACCAGAACTAAGATTCAAAGAGTTATGCTTCTCCATCACTTCTGCCCCACATCTAAAATAAACTCACGTTCTGGCATTTCAGCTTGTGGATATTCAGGTTGAATACAACTTATCCGAAATGCTTGGAACCTTCTAGAATTGTTTCAGGGTTTTTTTCAGATTTTCAAGTATTTGCACATCCATAATGAGGTATCTTGGGAATGAGAAGCATGTGAAGCTAAAATTGATTTATGTTTCATATACACCTTATGCGAATAGCCTGAAGATAACGTTCACAGTACTTTTAGTATACTGACATGTTGACGACAACCCATCACATGAGGTCAGGTGTAGAATTTTCCCCTTGCAGTGTCATGGCAGGCCCTCAGGATGTTTCAGATTTCTGGTGTGCAGAGTAGAGATACTCCGCTGTATCTCTTCACTTGCCCCTACCCGCACTGCAACTGTCACAGTCCGAGCCAAGGTCACATTGCCTGAACTGTTGAATGACGTTTAACTGCTGCTACTTCTACCTTCTCAGTGCCCCACTCCACTCTCATCAAGAAGCCTGAAAGGTCAGATTACTCCACTGACTTTATCCCTCTACCAGCCTCCTAATACATTCTGATAAAATCCAAACTCTTCACCCATCTTTGTCACCCCCTTTATTACCTGATCCCTGCACCTAACAATGCCCATCACTCTCCTTCCATCCACAAGTCTCAAACCTACCAAATGCATTCCCACTTCCGGATCTCTCTATCTAGGGCATTCTTCCTCCAGATCTTTGCATGACTGGCCTCTTCCCATCATTCAGACAGCTACATAGCCTTCCTTTGCTATCTTTTCTGCAACAGTCCCTTCATCCTACTCATCTTCCATCCCACAGTCTGTTTTTAACCTTCCTCACAGCAATCACCATCCTCAGAAGCTTTCTAATTGGTTGGGTGTTTTGTCTCCTTCACTAGAATGTCCTTGCATGTTTATTTTCCTTGAATGATCTGTCTCCATCTTACAACTAACCAGAATGATATCCAGCAGGCACACAGTAGACACAGTAGACACACAGTGAATGGATGAGTGAATGCTATTCCCTCTTTCTGGAACACCCTTAGCATCCCAGAGTTGACTCCTCCTTCTCACCTTCGGGTATGTGCCACCTGCCCAGACATTCTTTCCACACTGCCCAGTTTCACTAGACTGCCAGTTTTATACTCAATCATCTTTGCCCCTTCATAGCACACACCATAGTCTTGACATTAGCTGACTTGTTTACCCTTTTTGTCCCCTCCCACTGTTCTTGGCACCACTTCTAGATTCTACAATCCGTAAACAGGGGTAACAACTACGGCACAAAACCTGCCATTTGGCAGAGATCCAATAAATTCCTGATGATAGAATAACCAACTCTTTCTGGTACCTCTAGTCCTGCCGAAGTAAACAATCCCCTAGGCGTATTTACCAGGCTCTAACAGGAAGCCTGCCTGGCCACAATCTTCTCAGACTTCCAGGGGTGACCGCTCTGCACCTCACTAGACTACTGAAATAGCATGGGCATGAAATGAGCCGGGTACCTGGCTTTGAAGAAAGAACAGAAAATCTTGTAAAAAAAAATAAATAAAAGAGGGAGGACCTGGTGTAAAAACAGGCAGGATCTATGTCTGCCAAGATATGTCTGATGCTCGCCCATTTTTTTCTCCCTTCTTCACCCCACCTCTGGGATAATCTGACTCCTCTTCCCAACAAGGGTCCAAAGAGCTCACCTAGGTTTGGCTGAGGGAGAGTTTCTGATCCTTGAGGTTCAGCTGCTATCCTTCCTTCTACGTACAATGAGCTGGGCATACAGCAAGGAACTTCAATGGTCTCATTTACCTGACCAAAAAGAAAAATCCACTCCCTATTACCACACAGTAGCTGGACAATGTTCCACAATGTTCTTATTGGAGATCCTCCACTCAATAAATTTTCTTCCACTGATGCCTCAGACCTTAGAGATAATCCAAGCTCTTCATCATTACAGAGGCCCAGAGAGAAGGAGAACTTTCCCAGGGACATGCAACCAAGGCCAGAACCCCAAATTCCTGTGGATGGAGAGAGTAGGCATGGTCTCCTCAGAATATCAAGCTACCCCTGCCTCTTTTTTCCATTCTCCCTCTACCACCTGACGAAACTCACAAGACATCTGAACATAACCTCCTCATACCTGGGCTTTTGCTTCCATCATCTTATTTCCAACTCTGTGCGATGCAGACTAGGGAAGCTGGTAGTAGATTACAGGGATTGTTTCCCCCATTAGAGAAAAATACATGGTAACATTGAGATCCAGATCAGTTAAGTGATTTGTACAAGGCCCCACAGGGAAGAAGCAGTTCCAAGACCAAAACCAGGAACCTTGGCTCCTGGCTCAGGCCAAAGCCTCACTATGACTAAGTCTACTAGAAGGGCCAGGATCCAGGTCACCACTGTAACCACTCTGATACATGAAGGGAACAACAGGCTAGTCCAAATGCACAGCCTCTCCTGGGTTGTAGCCTTATCTACAGAGTACAGCATTGAACTTGAAAGCATCACCCAGATCGGACATCTGACAATAACGACCTCATCCTCTCCACTGGAGCTTTGCAGCTCATAGGGTCAGCTCAGAATATTTTCAGCATCATTGTCTACTCTTCCCCAAAGGTCATATATGGAGTCCCCCTGCTCGTCATTTCAAAGCTATCCTCCAACACCCTACAGCTTAACAAGCACCACCCTCGCCTTCGCCCAGTCCTTGGAAGAGTGACTTGTAACCTGTCCCTACTATCAAGAAGCTGAGGGACCACTAGTCTAAGGGACTCATAAAGAAAGTACGTGACTGACCAACAGGCTAGTGACTTGACTGGCTGACCTGACAGGAAGGTTTCACTGACTGGCAGGACCGCTGACAGAATTGGCCCGACAAGCTGACCAGACTGACTGGCAGGCAGGATTGGCTGGCGGGTCGGCTACTGTAGGTGATTCGGCGACAGCCAGCCTCACGGTCTGGTCCCCACCTCCAGTCTCCAGCTCACTGCCTCTCACCACGACAGGCCTGGAGCCCGGGCGCAGAACTGGGGGCGGGGCTCGCTCCTGGCCTAGAGGGAAGGAAGGAAGGAGGGAGGGAGAGAGAGAGAAAGCCGAGAGGGAGGGCGGGAGGGAGAGAGAAAGCCGAGAGGGAGGGAGGGAGGGAGAGAGGAAGGAGAGAGGAAAGAGAGAGGGAGGGAGAGAGGAAAGGAGAGAGGGAGGGAGCAAGGGAGGAAGGCGCTTGGCCTGCAGCGGCGCGGCGTGGGCGTGGCTAACGTGAGCGTGGCGTGCGTGGGCACGCACAGACGCAGCGTCCCCTCCTCCGTTGCTCGCCCCTGCGGCCGCCTCTTCCTCTCCGTTGAAATGCCCGGGGAGGTAAGTTCCTGGCTTTTCCCTAGACGCCCTGGCGGCCTGGACACCACAGGGCTCCAAGCGCACTTTGGGCGCCAGGCAGCTGACAGAACACCACTTCCGGGAACCCCAGAAATCCTTGAGGAGCTCTACAGAAGTCTGGCGTTTTGAGTGAGGAAGTGGGGACCAGAGCCGGTGGAACTGCACCGTTTCTGTGTCAGGACCCAGAATTAGCTCTCGCCGTCCCTCGGTCCCTGGCCTCAGCCTCTGCTCTTCCGAAGTTCCCCGCCAGCTCGTGGGCGGCGGCCCTCAGAGCCGGTGTGGAACGTGGGGAAAACCAGCGGGCCCCTAGGGGGCAGCAGAGGCACGAGAAAGTGGTATTGTAAGGGCGCCTCCCACTCCAAACCCGGAACCGCAACCGCTTTGCGGAGAACTGAGGTCCAGAATGGCAACAACATCCTCACGTGAGGAGATGATTTGGACTTGGACTTCCCTAAAAGAGGAGAAAAGCTGGTGGGGAGGGTCCATAGGCATTAAGTTCGGAGGACAGGTACACTGAGGGGTGCCATCCAGACCTCACCTCTGCGAGGCTGATTTTCTTACTTGCTAAATTAGGAACAAAATTTCACAGGATGCTCTGATGATTAACTGAGATATTACATGGAAATCACTTAGCACGGTACCTAGCGTTTTGTAAGGACTCAGTAGTCAAATTAGTTAATTTAACTCAACATCCTTCCATCATTCCATCAGATATCCTCACTGAAGGTTTTTTCTCGGGATTTTTGTTTTGTTTTGTTTTGTTTTGTTTTTTGTTTTTGTTTTTTGAGATAAGGTCTCGCTCAGTAGACCACGCTGTTCCTCAGTTTTTTTGAGCCCAGGCTGGCTCACAGCAGTCTTCCTGATTCAGCCTACTCACTGCTGAAATTACAGGTGTATGCCACCACGCCCAGCTATCTTGTGGTGCTGGGGGATCAAACCCGGGGCCGGGGCCTCGCCCTTCCTAGGCAAGCTCTCTAATCACTGAGTAACACTTCCAACCCCAGTGAAAGTATTTTGGAGATGTATATAATGTCTATTATTAGTGCCTTTAAGCAAAAAAAAAAAAAAAGTGTCCTATATAATCTGGATGGGTCTGATGCAGTCAGTTGAAATGTCTTAAAGTCAGAGCCAAGCTTTTCCTGTAGAAGAAAAAATTCTGCCTATAGATAGTAAATGCAGCCCTTGGCAAGAGTTTCAGCCTGCACTTACTGGTTTCACATCTCCCTATCTCCCTAGCCATCCCCTTAATCACTCAGAATTTTTTTTTTGTAATTTTTTGTACATCTCCTGTTGGTGTGCCATTTCTCTGTTTAAATCAGGATTGAAAAAGTTTGTGTGTGTGTGTGTGTGTGTGTGTGTGTGTGTGTGTGTGGTTTGAGACACAGGGCTTAATCTTTGTGTTTTATTTTTTTAAGCCCCAAGTGGTTTATGCCTTTTTGGGGTCCAATAATTGGAGGCTATAGCAAAACATTGATTGCCAGTTGGTAGGGCTCAGTATGGAGGATACAGAATAGAAGCATAAGGAGCCTTCTACCACCTGCCTCAGTGTCATGATTGCAACCTGTTTATTTCTACTCTTTACAGCCTTTTCTTCCCAAGGGAGGCCAGACTCATCTTCTCCACTAATGGGTGTGGGATTGAAAAGGAAGGCTGTGAACCATGCTGTCTCCTAGGAGCCAGCTGGTGTGGAGGACGATTGTCCCTCAGCAACCAGCTGGTCTGCATGTCCCTGTACCCTGCCTCTCCTACTTCCATCCCACCGTCTATGTGTCAAGCACATAACCCAAACTTTTTGACCTGCCTAATTCTAATAATCACATTCATCAGTTACATTCTGCATTGGAACACCATGCCAGCCCCCTTCCTCATCTCAGTTACTCACCTCACAACAAACCTGTGTGGCAGGTATTATTACTGTTACTGTCCCATTTTGCTGTGAAAGAACCAAGCACACTCAGCCTTCCAGCCCTTCCTTCTTCTGAGGAGACTTGCTCCAGCTAGAACCTTCAAGGTGGGCTGAAAACTCGAGAGCAAGAAGCCCTAATGGTGACATTCTGCCAAGCTGAGGTGTCTCATCACTTCTCAGACCCTTTATTTGCTGCTCAGCCTTCATGGTAATGGTGAAGAACAAGGAATGGCCGAACTAAGAACACTTCAGGCCTTATAGACTTCTCTTTCTTCTTTTCACTGGAGAAGCTAGTAAAACCTTATCTGCTGGGAAAACAGTGGGCTTATAAGTCAGTAAGTGCAAGTTTGCCACTTGCAAGCTAGGGGGCCTTCAGCAAGCTCTGGAATCCATCGTGCGTGTGAGGCACACACAAGGCCTTATTCCCTCATGAGTTGGGACAGTGAGAAGCCCCCCTCACAGGGCTCCTGTGGGCACAGTGAAACAGCTATCGTGCACTATTGGCACATATTGTTCTATCCGTCTTTGAAAGTGAAGGCTCCATGCTACAAACATAAGAGATTAATGTTAGTGAATGAATATATCCCACCACCTTCTTTCAGAACCCCCAAACAAAAGCCTGCTCTTCCCAAGACTCATTTTGGAACATACTCCCTTTTAAGGCTGATCCTGAGAATGTAAATCTTAAGTGTGGCCCTAGGCAGGCCTCTGTCATCTTCCTTATCTGAAAGAATAGCAACATTCCTCTCACACTACAAGTCCCTCACATCATAAACCTGGCTGTCAGCTCAAGTCCATCCTTATCTGGTCCTTAAGCAGATCCTGTCATCTCCACCACACAAGTATATCCATTCTGTCCCTTATCCTCACAACAACCACCACACACACACATAGCCACCACCACCACCACCACCCCCCCCCCCCCCCCCCAAACTCCCTTAAGGAAAAGTACTCTCCCATTCTGCCCCACATAGCAGCCAGGGTAAGATTTTAACAATGCAGACAGTATCCTGTTTCCTACTGCTTCAGAACAATCCAGGGACTTCCTAGTGCTGGGAAACTTGAGGCCAAAGCTTTAGCCTTCAAGTCTTTGTGAGGCCTTTTTGCTGTCCTGCCCCCTCCACCTCCAATTCCCCTTCTTCCTAGTGCCTGCTTGACCTTCCCACCCTCCTTTCCATCTACATGACATGCTCCTTTTGTCCATGCTGGTTCCCTCTGCCAGTCTTCTCCCCTCCACTCCAACCCTGGGTTAACC
The DNA here is from genome assembly GCA_004027205.1 of Ctenodactylus gundi. Classification (NCBI taxonomy): domain Eukaryota; kingdom Metazoa; phylum Chordata; class Mammalia; order Rodentia; family Ctenodactylidae; genus Ctenodactylus; species Ctenodactylus gundi. The sequence continues at coordinate 157,774 of PVKB01002338.1, forward strand.
ATGCTCCACAGAGGTCTTCTGGACCCTCTTGCCCAGCTGCTTCTGGTAACTTTTGTCCTAGAGTTGGACATCTCTTAACAGTCAGTGACTGAGGAATAATCCTTACTCCACCCCACACACTGAGCCATGGGTGAAGGGGAATGGCTTAATGCTTACTTATCACCCCCTGCATAGTAACAGTAGTGCTCCTTTTTACTTTAAAGTATCCCAGTTTGGTAACAATCAGCCCAGTTATCGGAAAGGAGAAAGTGCCTCAGAGATTCTGTTTTGTTTTCAGAATTGGTTTCCTATTGGTTTCCCTTTTTCCCCTAAAAGGCCAAGCTCCTTTTTGCCCCGAGATCTTTTTTTTTTTTTAATCTTTCCTCTGCATTGCCCTCAAACACCAGGAATACATAATCTGTTTCCCATTTTACTGTAGGAGTGTTTTCCTGGAAGGTTGTTATGGTGATTGAATGATGTCACTGCCCTGGAAACAGAAACGTAGGAGATGCATGATGTCACTTCCAGGACATTATTCCCATGGTAACCGTCTCAGTAGAACTGGGGGGTAGCCAGGAAAGTGAAGAGGGTGGAGGGAGGATGCAGAGGGACAAATGTAAAGAGCAGAAGGAAATGGGGAGGGGAGAAGTGCAGGAAAAAAGATCAGGAAAAGGATAAGAACCATCGCAGAGCATTTGACAATAATACAGAATCTGAGAAACGGAAAACCTCCCAGAGACCATCTAAAGCAACAATCTCATTTTTAAACACAGATAAGAGGACAGGACTTACCCACGGTAGAGGCATCAGCTTTACAAGAGGTATCAGAGCCAACACTTCAGTTTTTTATATGGCTTGTTGGTAGGTTTAGGTAGGGAAATGAAGGATTTATTTCTGTAATGTTTTAAAATTGTAGCCTCAAATCAATGATTCATAAATTCAATACATTTTTAATGTTAACTGTGTGGTAGGCCAGGGAGGAAACCAAGTGACATTTTCACTGTTACTTTGTTGTCTTTTTATCTATCCCTATTCTGTAGTCTCAACCCAAGGAACAGCATGGCAAAGTTAAAAGTACCATAACCAAAGACTAAGAGATCTAAATGCTATTCTAGGTTGTCCATAATTTTGCTGTGACCTAAAAAAAAAAAAAGTGATGATTCATCCTTAACCCTTTCACAAATTCATCTTGACAGGACAAACTTTTAAGACAGCCTGAGTATAAACTAGAAGGAAGCCTTTTTCACCTCATACAGAAGCCTTCTGAGTTTATGCCACACATAATAAATGACTCCCTCTTAGGCCTTCTCAAGGCCTTCTCAATTAGCTCATTGGTGGAACTAATTTTAATCATGTGTCTTCCTGTTTCCCCATCACCCATACTCAGACCAATGAAGAGGCCTTACACATACCTGAGTATTTACAAGTTTAAAAAAAAAAAAAGTCTAAATCTAAAAATGAGACCTGAACCTCGAACATAGCATGACTTGCCAAGATTAGCCAGAGACTTATCAGCATGGCTGTGCCGGGGCCCAGCAGAGGGCAGTTAAAACTCTTTAAAAAACAAAAGTCTGTGTAGAAGCTTTTCTCTGTGGTTTACCAGCTTTGAATTCTAGAGATCCACAGTCTTGCACCTAAACTTCCACATCTGTGAAGTAGGGCCAAACCATTTTGTGATGGTTGTGGTATCATCAGAGTAATTACTTTAGGACTAGGGGCATAGCTCCCTACCATGCACAAGACTCTGGATTCAATTCCCCAGTACCACATAAAAATTAGCTGGGCATGGTGGTATACATCTGTAATCCCAGTACTCAGAAGGCAGAGGTAGGACTGTTTTGGGTCCAAGGCCAGCCTGGGCTGGCTACATAGTAAGTTCAGGATCAGCATGGTAGACGAGAGTGAGATCCTGCCTTAGGGAGAAAAAAAAAAGTGAGTACTTTAGCAACTATGAAGGACATCTTAAACTTAATTCTGTTTATTAAAGCTAAGTGTCTTAATTACATAAAGCCTATAGCTTTAAAATACCGGACATAAGGTCAGTTTGAAGCTTCCTAAGGAGTACTAGTACCTGGAGGTCATATCTCTACTTCTGAAGGATTATATAGGTTAAAATCCATAAACTCAAGGACAGGTTGAGTTGTGGCCATTTTTACCAATCTAGAGCCAAGCTTTGGCCAAGAGTAACATGTTTTAACTGGGCATGGTAGTATATGCCTGTAATTCCAGCATTCTGGGAAACTGAGACAGGAGAGCACAAGTTCAGGCCCAACCTTAGCAACTTGGTGAGACCCTGCTCAAAATTCTAAAAATAAAGAGCTGGAGATGTACCTAGTGCAAGGCCCTTGAGTCCAATCCTCAGTGTCAAAGTGAAAGACAGAGAAAGGGGTTTTTAAGACCTCTGTATAACTGAACCCATCACTTGAACAAACATGTCTAGTCCTAGGTACCACACTGGAGATAAAAATCACAAGCAGTTGGAACTATCACTTAAGTTTCCTACAAGTGGTTAAGGCTGGGCCTTGAGACTCCTGGGGAGCTTGAGGAATGGCTCAGCTTTTAAAGTGCTCACCTAGCAAGTGCTAAGTCAAGTGCTTACCCAAGTTCAATTCCCCAGCACCATATAAACCGGGAATTTTGGTGCATTCCTGTAATCCCGGCACTGGGGAGGCCAAGATAGGAGGATTACCATTGAGTCCCAATGCCAGCCTGGGCTCCACAGTGAGTTCAGGACTAGTCTGGGCTGCAGAGTGAGACCCTGTCAAAAAAAAAAGAAAGAAAGAAAGAAAGAAAGAAAGAAAGAAAGAAAGAAAGAAAGAAACAAACAAACAAACAAACTCCTGGGATAAAGCAATCAAATTGTTTTAAATAGTGAACTTTGGGGGGGGGAGGGGCGGGCAGTGCCATGGGAAGAAACCATGGCCTTCACACAATGCTACATCTTTAGCCCATTTTCTTTTGGCTTTGATTTTGAGAAAAGCTGTGTAAGTCACTGAATTGCCCAGGCTATGCCTGAATTTGAGATCCTCCTGCCTCACCCCTCCAGAGTACTAAGATTATATAGGTTTGCATCCCCAGGCCCAGCTTAAAACTTTTAATAGTAACCACTAAAAATCATGTCAGGGACTCAGGTTGTACCCCTAATCAACATTTTATTACAACTAAACAGAAAAATTTAAGAACATCTATGAAACACATATGAGCTTGGTATTTATGTTCAGTTAAATACCAAACATTCAATTAACTCCTTCCCAAGATAAACAGATTTTAACCTTTTAAAAGTATCATATTGTAAGAAGACAGCTTTGCTTGGCTAACAAGAATCAGTTATCAGGAAAAGTGGCTAAGAAAGGTTTTGCTAGCTGGATTTACTCCTGTAAACGTTAAATATATGCTGCAAAGTAAGTCTTGGAATCCAAGGAAAGATAAGCCTGGATCTTGTCCTACCACGTGTTAATGTTTGAGGCTTCAACCAAGATTCAGAATCATGAGCGTTAAACAGCCCCACAGGGGGATGGAAAAAAAAATCACGGCCACACAGAGATGATATCCCCAAAGCAGCATTTATTTACCCTTTGAATCCAAAACATTTATTTTAGAAGTCTGGCATTTCATAATCACCCATTTTGATTGACATGGGCTGACACACATGGTGCTGTCAAGTTACACAAGGACAATAGCCAAGGAGTTACAAAAAATAAGTCCATGATTCTTAAACAATCTTAATCGCAACCAAAAAAAAAAGTTACACGTATCAAAACTTCAGATGCATTGCATTGAAAAGGTTTATGCACATCATAATTTAAAGAGGCAAAACAAGGCGCTACTGAAACCTCACATTAAACAGTTTATTATAAAGCTGATGGAAAGGAGCAAGCTGGCTCTCTGGATCAGCTTCCCTTAAGTTTTCCATTAGCTGAAGAAACAGGTGAAAGGGTTGGATTCATTTTTTGCATGCACAAGATGTACTGCTTAACAAAACACTATCAGCTTGTTTTAAGTATCAGTCATAGCCTATGTTGGCTAATTTTCCTTTCTAAACTCCCCAATTGCTTTCACCTGGATATGCTATACATCAACAGGCATAGCAAAATACCTCGTTCAAAATACACTTCTCTGAACAATTCAAAAAGGGAGCTCTTGTGGGCTCAAAGCAACCATCAGTCCAGCAATGCCCATGAAGGCTTATCTGAAACTGCTTTCCAGGGACAGGAAGGCAGATCTGAGTAGCTGTGTTGCCAATACAGACAGGGTTAGCACTAGATATTTAGTGATTGTGGCAAGGAAGAATCAGTGATGACGGGGGGTTGTGGGTGAAGAAAGGGCCAGGGACACAGGATCTTCAGTTGCCTTCTCCTGCTTCTTCATCCTGCTGGTCGCTCGTCCAGAGGGTGAGGTTGTCTCGCAGCAGCTGCATGATGAGTGTGGAGTCCTTATAGGAATCCTCATTTAATGTGTCCAGCTCAGCTATGGCGTCATCAAAGGCTTGTTTGGCTAACAGGCAGGCCTGCTCAGGTGCATTCTGGATCTCATAGTAGAACACGGAGAAGTTGAGGGCCAAACCCAGTCGAATCGGATGTGTTGGCTGCATGTGCTCTTTGCTGATTTCAAAGGCTTCCTTGTAGGCTGCTTCAGATGCTTCAACCACACTGTTTTTCTTCTCCCCAGATGCCACCTCTGCCAAATAGCGGTAGTAATCACCTTTCATTTTCAGGTAAAACACCTTGCTCTCATACTGGAAATCATTGCAGTTCTTAATGAGAAACTTGTCGAGCAAAGCCAGGACATCATTGCAAACTGTCTCCAGCTCCTTCTCAATCTTCTCCCGGTAAGCTTTCACTTTTTCCAATTTCTTTTCATTTCCATCAGCCATGGTTTTCTGCTCAATGCTGCTAATGACTCTCCAGGAAGATCGTCTGGCACCAACCACATTCTTGTAGGCCACAGAGAGGAGGTTTCGATCTTCATTGGAAAGAGGTTCATTCAGTTCTGTCACCTGCAGAACCCCAAAGAGATAAAACATTGAGAGCCATGCCAAGAAACCTTGAAAATCTCCCTTTAACATAATCAACAACCGTCTAAAGAACAGGAATACAGACAGACCACTCTGGAAAATAAAAGCCACTCCAACAAAACCAGTTAAGACATGAATCCTACACAAAAGAAAAGTGTAGTGTAGGAGGAAGATAAATACTTCCAGCTCAAAACAGGAAGTCATGGGGCCTGGAGAAACTTGTAACTCAAAATGGGGTGTTTTGGCTTTTTTTTTCCAGTGCTGGGATGCTGCAGCCCATTTTCCTGTTTTTCACTGAGACAGGGTCTCACTAAGTTGCTCAGGCTGAGCTCAAACTTAGATCCTTGGACCTCAGCCTCTCACAGAGCTAGGATTACAGACCCGGACCACCATGCCCAGCTCATAACTCAAGGCTTTTTTAGATGTTGCTTTCACCTTGTTAAAGAAATGGAAATATAAAGATGATCATAGAAAAACTAAAAGATGATAATACACGACAATAAAGAACACCGTAAGCCTTTGTCCTCTGGTTATTCCCCACAAATACTGCCAACTGTTCCCAAGTCAACATGAATAATGTATTAGTAACAGTTAATGTCTTCCATTCACTACTGAAGCAAAGGTACTTAGCAACCATCTTTACTAGAACCTACATGAGAACACCTGACCGGCTTCAGTATTTGAAAGCACTTAAACAGAAGAGTTCATTTTTTCACTCATGGGTAACTTCCCTTAGTTCTCCATGATGTCAACTCCAAGAGAACCAGCTATCCAGTTACTATAAAGAACATTAGACTTTGTTATAGGCTGAACTGTGTCCCCTAAAAAGAGATGTGGAAGTTCTAACCTCTGGTGTCTGTAAATGTGACCTTATTTGGAAGTAGGGTCTTTGTAGATCTAATTAGGTAAAACGAAGTAAAACTGGGATCCTTATAAGGCCAGCAAGCTTTGGAAACACACACACCCCACCCACCCACCCACCTGTGACAACAGAGGCAGAGAATGAAATGATAAAGCCTGTATGAGGTAAGGCCACCACCCAGGGTTGCTAGAAGAGAAGCTAGGAAGAGTTCTTCCCAGAGTCTTCAAATGAAGCATGGCCCTGACAGCACCTCCATTCCAGAACTGTGAGATAATACATTTTTAATGTTTTAAGCCACTGAATTTGGAGTATTGTGTTCAGCAGCACTAGAAAACTAACGTATTTAAAAATCAGCCCTGGTCTGGAGCCCAGCAAAGTCACTATCTGCTAAACTGACTTGAAAACAACTGTATCTTCTTCACAAAGTTCTTTAGTATGACCTACTGACAAAGGTCTTTAATCTTAAAGGAAAGGGAAAAAAGGAAGCAAAGCACTTAGGAAACCATAAGAAAGTTAAACTTTCAGGATAGAACATCCACTAATCGAGGGGGAAAGCTTTCAAGTTCAGTGGAGAAAGGAATCAAGAACAAATTCAAATAACATGCTTAAACAGATTAAAAAGACTGAGCAATAGAGAATCCGAAACTTTAAGTAATGATGGTTTACTTGGGGAAAGATTGGCTTAAGGACATAAGCAACATACTGGGACCAATGGTGCAAGCCTATAACCCCAGCACTCTGGGAGGTTGAGACAGGAAGAAAGCAAATTCAGGCCCACCATGGGCAAGATAATTTAGCAACTTATAAGACCCTATCTCAAAACCAAAAAATACAAATGGGCTAGGGATGCAGTTCAGTGTAAAGACCTTGGCCTCAATCTCCAGTACCACAAAAACATAAGCAGTAAGTGTAGTTATATGTAAAAATCAGAACATCTGTGCTAAATTCTTGCAAGGTCAAATAAAAATTATCTATACGGTCCACCTCCCCCAAACAAACAAACAAAATACCAGCTCCTCCTTCTGATTTCCTCATTTCCCTAGTCACAGAATCCCTACTCTCTTACCTATTCTCATCAACTAAAACCCACTTCTTCAGTGTGGTCTTTGGCCAAAAGTTTTTGACTATTTCTGAGAAGAGCTATTTCTACTCTAGTCAAGCCAGGTTCCTCATTTCTACTCACACATATCAGTAGTTTTCATACACCCTTCCAGTCCAGCTTCAAGACCTATGAACAACGCCACAGCCAGATTTTCAGTTTTTTACTCTACCAAATGCCTTTAAATATTCACTCACATGTGTTCATTAGAAATACAAAGAAACTTTGTGATATTTAATAAATCAGTCTGTTAAAGAATTCTTTTAGATCAAAATTTCATCACTGAAAAATCTCAGAATGCTTAAATCCTGCAAAAGCACTCACTTTTCCGGGGAAATATTCAATAAACCAAAATACAGAACAGAATCTAAAGAGCTGCTTGGATCTTGCAATAATGAAATAAAACTACAAATAAGACAACAACAAAAATCTTAAATGCTATTAAGGTCATTTGACATTAAATTGCAAATAACATCTATAAGGATTCACAGTGTATTTCATCCTTTGACTTACTGATTTTGTAAAACTGTGCCAAAACTAACTTTTCAACTTTTGCCATCAAAATTAGGTTCATATCTGAAATTCATGTATATGTCCTACAGTGTTTGCAGAAGAAAAATATAACTACTAAAACTTCCTAAGATGTCCAGAGTTTAGTCTGAGCTAGCAATATAATCTCAAATCACAACCTTTCAGGACATAAATAATACAAGTGAAATCAGCCCAAATGATCCCCAAAGCCTCCTTCAGGCAACATTTTTCTAAGTATCAATAAAAGGTGTAGTAAGGAATAAGGCTGATCCTATTAATAAAATGAAGAATAGGTGTATCCTTGAATACTAAGTGTTAATGCATATTCTTTCTCCGTATGGAATAAAATGCCAATAAAGATTACTGGGAAATACTTACACAATGACACCTTCACAAGAAAAATCATTTACTAGTATTACTGTTTATGTAACAATCATTTGGTTGCCTGCCAGTCTGAATGAATCATTGTCAACATCAGCTGAGGATGACTAACATACTAAAGCAAGCAAACATTGTTCTTAGAACACCAGCCAGAACCTAACTAGGAAATAACTAGTTAGAAATAACTAGAATGTTTAAATATAGTATTTCTTAATACCATAGTTCATAACTCACTTAACAAAAGGAAGTTCATTACTTGAATTTTTCCCATACTGGAAAATTATAGTCCTAAAAAAAGCAGACAACAGACAAAACAAAACAGAAAGATGTTCAGTTGGTCTTGACTGATGATACTGCAAATAACCTCCATTAATATCAGTTTGTACAAGTTGCCAAAAATTCAAAAAACAAAATGCAGGGGTCAAGGGAACAAACACGATTAGTTTATACTAAGAAAATCAGGCATCGGAAGCGATGTAGCACAGTAAGGACCAAGATGCATGGCTGGTCCTAACCACACCACACACCAAATCAGTGGGATGGTGACCTGCAGAGCTCATGAGGTGAGATTCCATGTGCCACAGGCTTCCAAAGAGTTCCTAATGAGGAGTATGAAGCAAAGTCACAATTTTAGATAGGAGACACACAGAGACTGTAATTCTCAACTTTTCCTTCCTTCCACTCTAGTACCAATGCTGAATACTCACTTCTGCCACACGTGAGCTGCTGTCAGTGCAGCCACTGTGGGCACCAAGTCCTCATTGCTACCAGCCGCCTTTAAGGGGCTGCCCCTCCGTTGCTTACAGTCTCTGTGTCTTGTCATTTTCCTGCTTCCACCTCATTTAACCCACACACCTTCCCTTTCCTGAAAACCTTACATTGACTGGCTCTCCCCCATCATAAAGGCTCTCATCTCTGCTTTTTTTAAGAACTGGACTTGGGAATGAATTCCCCAGGGGTGCTTTGTCAGTAAGCTACCTTCTCAGCCCTAGTGTATTAATTTACTGAAGTACCAGGGGATGAACCTAAGATATTTATACTAGCTACTTCCCCAGTACTGGAGATTGAACCCAGGGCATTCACATTGACAGGATCTCACTAAGTTGTCTTAAGTCTCCCAGAGTGCTGGGATTCTAGGTGTGTGACACCATACTCCTCCCAGCAATTTTACCAGTGTCTTTACCACGCGGCCCTTGGTTACATCAACTCTCAATCCCAGGGCACTTTCTTCACCCTTTGCTCTGCTCTGCAACTACAAAGTATTACCTAAAGTCACAAACCAGCTTGCTGCCATTTCATTTATCTTCCTGTGACACCATCTACTTATTCAAAAATCCCTAGAGGACCTCCTCCCACTACTCACAGGGCAATAAGCTATGTGAGTAAAAATAGATCCACTGGCAAAAATAGAACCATGACAATTTAGGAAAATCTGAAGTTCTTTATCTGGGATACATCCAACCTCAAAATACTGAGCAAAGAAAAATGCCACCAGAGCTTCCCGGTCACACTCCCAGGGGTAAACGATTCTTCCTGTTAACAGCCCTCCCACCCTTCACAGCTCCACACCACATACACATTGCTGTCCCATCCTTTGGGATGACCCCCCATACCCACATGCTATCAACCAGCTTGCTTTTAAAAGTTTCTAACAGAAGAAAACAACTCTCCCAAATTAGCATAGCCACATCATAAAACCTGAGTTTCTTTGGGTACCCTGTGTAATGTTTTTTTTTTTTAAAGTTAGCAGTCATGGTGGCACATACCTGCAATCCCAGCTACTCAAGGAGGTGGGAGGATCCAAGTTCAAGGCCAGCCTGGGTAACTCAGCATTTAGTAAGACCCTGTCTCAAATTTTTAAAAGGCTGGGGAGGTAGCTCAGTACAAAGATCTGAGGTCTTATCCCTGATACTTCAATAAATTAAGTAAATATTCTGATTAGCTTAGAGGCAGAGCATCCCTGGGGATTCAATTCCCAGTAATTCCACATACACATAAAAGTAAGCCAGGGGCCTGGATACTTTTTTGGCTGACTCTTGCAAGTTATTGCCCAGGGAACAAGAATCCTGCCTGGCCCTAAGCTGGCAGACCACTCACTACAGGCCAGTACGCATTCAAAAACACCGCCAGGGCCAGGCTGAGCCCCTTATCCTTACAAGGCTGATTCTGTTCAACCATAAGACAGGATAAACTTCATGCTCAGAGCAGACAAGCTCAGGTAATTAACATCCACTCTAAACTTAAATAAAAGGGCTACCCTTCTACCATGAAGAAATTATCTTTGCCTTGCATTTGACACTGAATATTTTCATAGGTACTGGCAGGGACTGAATACAACCCTTTTCAATGGCTTTATTGCATACTGCTGCCCCTGAATTAGCTCCAGAAGATAATTATCACTAGGAGATACGAGCTCTTCTGGGCAGGCACCAAGATTGCTGGTTTGAGAAGTTGCACCAGGTTCTGTTCACAGGGAAGGGCCAATACCCACTGCCACAGAAATGCCATTGCAGTAAAGAGGTGGAGTCAGAGGGGCACCAAAATGCCCAAGCAGAAGATAAGCTGCCTCCTGAACACAAGAGGAAATTTACTGTGACCTAGAGACTAAAATCTTGGGGCCTTATATACTTACAAAAGCAGTAAAGCCAAGAGAGGAAAAACAACTGGTGCCAAGTATGTGAAACAAAATACAAGTAAAACTTAAAATCAATTAATATTTTAGTTGCTAAGCTAATAAATATTTCTGGCCTTCAGAAAAACAAGAAAAATCCAGTCCTGTAAATTTCCCCCTATGGTCCTCTAGTACAGCTTAACTGTATAGATTTTGCTTTTGTTTTTAAGATACTGGGCAAAGAACCCAGGAGCATTCTACCGCTGAAGTGCACCTTCAGACCTTTTTGAGTAGCATGTTGCTCATGTGTCTAGGAAGGCCTTGAATCTATGATCCTCTGGCCTCAGCTTCCCAAGAACGGAGGTTACAGGTGTGTCAACACATTTGGCCTTAGATTCTGTTTTTAATCAAACTTACCAAAAAAAATTTAAAAAGGCTTACATCCAATAAATAAAAGTTGTTTAATAAGCCCCCCTGTGTAAAGTACCTGGAACTGAACTGCCAATGATTAATATACCAGTGTAAGGTATAAGTGCTATGCCCTAGATGCATGGGACATTAAAACATAGTGGTTAAAGTGAAAGCTCAAAATTCAAGAGTTTAAATCTTGGCTTCACATCTTACTAGCTGTTTGGCCTTAAGAGAATCAACTTCTTTAAGTTTCATTTGTAAAACAGAGTTAATCACACTATACCTAGAGTTGTTATACAACAGATGAGGGCTGTGGGTACATCTCCATGGTAGAGCATGCGCTGAGCATGCACAAGACCTCAAGTTCAATCCCCAGCACCAAAGGAAAAAAAAAAAGTTAAATGGGAACATGCATATGGAATAACAACTACCATAAGTAAATGATAATTTCCATAAACTTACTGAATGTAATGTGGAAAACTCTGGGAGTGCCCCCATGCAAACTGTATTTCTGGAAGTTTAACATGATAGTATATCATTAATATAAAATCCCAGAAATGAGGAAAACACAATTTTGGTTTAAGGGAGTAGTGGGAGCTTTTCTGGGAAAAATTCAAGAATCAAAACACACTTAGGGTCACAGCTATCACATAAGGAAAGAAAAACTATGCGTCTGTTTGCCACTGTAATTATCTTTTGGAGTGTTGCTAGGGATTGAACCCAGGGCTTCAAGCATGCTAGGCAAGTGCTCTACTACTGAGCTACAGCCTAAACCCGTGCAATAACTTAATCCAGATGAAGTATTACAATAATCCAAGGCCTCCTTCCTTAGCCCACACGGCAGAGAGAATTATTCCTCAAATCAACAGTTGGTAGAACACAGGCCTCCGTAGTTTTTATGCATTTCAAACAACGGTATCCATGTGGCTTTAAGATTTCATACAAATTACAATTTTGTTATACCTCAAAACTATCTTTAAAATTGAGGACACAGATTCTGTCCCACCCTGAGCCAGTCAGTGGGATTCTCCTTTTACATACCACCTGCTTGTTTCCCCACTCTCACAACCTCACAGCTGTTGGAACAAGAGCCTTTGGCCACTGGTGGCGCCAAGTGCCTCTTCCTCTCAGTCTCCTGTTCCCTTAATTGTAGTTTGGTTTCTGTAAGCTTTTAGAGATACGAAGTCCTTCAAACGGTTCTCTCTGTAATGGACTACGTAGCTACATAGCAGTGATAAAATACAGCATGCTATCCTGTCATTTTTACATTTTGTAACTTCACAATTATTACCTATCTACATGTTTTAATATAAATGTCTAAGGGCAGCAAAGATGACCAAATTACATACACCTATTGAGTATTCAGTGGAAGTCTATCTGGTTGCTTCCCTCCTTCCCAAAATTACTCAACTTCTTATGCACTAATTTTTGCTTGTGTTACTAGGTACTGAATCCAGGGCCTTCACAGAGCTACATCCCAGCCTTTTTTCTTTTTGTTTTTTAAAAACGAGATGATCTAAATTGCTAAATTGCCCAGGTTAGGCTGGAACTAGCTACTTTCTGCCTTAGCCTCCCAGTTTATTGGGATTACAGGCCTACGCCACCAGGAGTGGCCTTTTTTTTTTCTTTTGACAAGTTCTCACTTAAATTCACCTATGTAATTCAGTCTATCCTCAAACTGTCAATCCTCCTGCTTTATATCTGAGTCCTGGGATTACAGATATATGCCACCACATCAAGCCCATGTACTATCCAGTTTATACACTAACACTTTAATTTCACTTTATAAATTTTATAGTTCTCATAAAATGGTATTAAACTAAACCTATTTTCAGAGGTTATGAACTGCATGAGGTCATTCAGTGCCTAACCTCAAAAGGATCTGGAGTGAAAAATCTCTCACAATGTTTCTTCTGATTATTACATTCCATTAAACTACTAGGTCTGAGTTCAAAGACACTTAGTAAACTCTTCAAAAACATTTCTTAGGGAGGGCCTAATGGCACATGCCTGCCATTCTAATACTCTGGGAAGCTGAGGCATAAAGATCACAAATTCAAGCTCAGCTTGGGCAACTTGGCAAAATCCTGTCTCAAAATTAAACATTTAAACGGACTGGGAATATAGTGTGAGGTCCTTGGGTTTAATCCCCAGTATCCCCCACTCCCCAAAAATATGCCTCTTCAAGCTGTAGGGAAAGGCAGGGAATTAAGTTTTCAGTTCATTTGAGGCAACATCACTAGTTCTCACATGCATATTTTTCTTAACAGCTTACCAACACTGTCCTCCAGGTGACGCTGGTAGATTAAGGAACATCCTTACAGGCAGGCATTATTAGGTGATCATTTAAATTATAAAGGAAATAGAAACAACTGAAAAGATTAAATTAGGCAGAAAACAAACTTGTTAGTAACATCAGCATTCCTAGTTTTAGACTTCTGAGGACCTGAAGCCAAGAGTTAAGCTGTGGCATCAGATCATCCCTCGCACAGATGCACTGCCCATCCTCCCAAGAGCAGTATACTTACCTGCCTTTCCATCACCCTTAAAAAGTCCTCATAACCTATGTTATCAGAATTCACTCTTCTCAAAGCCCTAATTAAACTGTATGGTATTAATGCGAACACAGTAAGAATTTACTTAACAAACACAAATTTAACAGGTAAAACATAATAATTTTCATCTAATATATTCCATTTAGATGACCAAAAAAAAGTGATAGAAGAAACAGGAATAGGAACCAAATTTCTTAAAAATCTTACACTTTAATAGGAATTAATTTGAGGGAATGGTTTATACAATCTGATAACAGTAAAGCTTAGACGAAAGCTTCGGTGCTGGATGGCTTTCCCAACCCACTGATCATTTCAGATATAAATTTCTTGCTATGAATTCTCAACAGACTTGAATCCATCAGTTCATGAAATGCTACCATAGTGTCTCCCAGAAAAACTGTGGACACAAGAATGAAGTTGCAAAACCATTTTTCAAACATACCTATAAAGAACAGAAATCCAATTTTTTTCTCTACTCATACTGAATTTTGTTGATTACATCTCTCCATTTTTTATTTCCCACCTCAATCTGCCTTGTTTCTGACAGCTCCAGAATGTACCATCTAGTCGCTTTTTCTTGACCTCCGTTCACCTTCCTTTAAGCCCAGCCCTTCTTCTCAACACCTTTATTCCCCATAGACTCCTAACACCATACTCTTTTAGTCTGATTTGCAGGGTGAGGAAAGGCCCCAATTCACATAACCCCAAACCACAGTCACTGAGAAGAGACTCATAAAAGAGTAACTTGCTGTGTGGACAGAGGTAGCTTTTGCCAAGGAAAATTAAGTTCTGGAGCACATTCCTAGGAAACATTCATACAGTCAGTCCTGTTTGTGAAAATTTTTCAAATTACATTTTAATTTCCTTAAGGAGGGTCTCCAAACCTAAACTGTCCCCTGATTTGGATGAAAAGTTCCTATCTAACCACACTGCATATACCATAATGGTAAAATCAGGATCACCAATGAATCAACAAATGGGCAGGCCTTGATATTTCTGGTTTCCAAACACACCTAGTTTAGATGTGTAACAAGGAGACGCAAGATAGATAACTCAAGTATCTTTCTTACCTAGATAATCCTAAATATTGACTTTGGCTGTGTTTCCCGTTTGATATTAATATCCAGAGTTTTAAAATGAGTTTAAAAATTTAGGGATCCTCTGTGGAATTGTAATTTTTCTTCAAGAAATCCTTTCAGAAGGCCAGAGTACACAAGAGCAGTCATTCTCAAACTTAAGGTGGCCAAAAATGGCCTATGAACTGGCTAAAATGCAGAATTTTGAGTTTCACACACACACGCACACACACATTTGTGCATCTTTAGTGGGTCTGAGGTGGAGTCCACGGGATCCTCGGAGGTGTCAGGAGGTTGTACACTGGGGAAATACAGCAGCAGCTGGTGGCCGCCGTTGTACTACTATTGTGTGACCTTGACATACACAGAAGTAATGTTCATTTGGAGAAAACCAAAGATGTGAAGAGGCTGAGACAGTGGGAGGATAACCGGAACTCAATGTCTCAGAAGTTCAGGTAGTGTCTAATCCTGGGTATTTACTAGGGTGTGGCCGGGCATGACTCCCTGGAAATTAAGCTGCAGAGTCCATCTATGAGGGTCTCTGGAATGCACGGGCACAAAGGTTCGTCCCGCCTGTAAGTCAAGTCTCATTTCAATCTCCAGGCCGACAACTCCGCATCAAACCCGAGTCAAAAAATGCGGGGACCCGCAACCTCCGCCCACAGCCCCCATCCACGCCTCAGCTGCAGGACCGAGGTCTCTGCACACAAAGCCAGACCGCGGATGCACGGAGACGGATAAAAGGTAATTCAGCGAACAGAGCAGAGCAGATGGTCATTACACAGCCGCAGGTCGTGGCAGGAAGCGGGGCGAGACGGGTAGCCACCGCCGCGTGATTCTTATAAGTTGGTGAGCGGGGGAAGACCCGAGCAAGGCGAGCTCCAGGTCCGGTAGGACGGTCTGGAAGCAGGAATGCGGCTCCTCCCGTTTCCCCGGGGGCCCCCTCACCCCGGGCCCCGAGGCAGGGGGCGACCCTGCCGCCGGACCCCGCCCGACCCCGGCCCCGGCCCGAGGAAATGGCGGGGCTCGCGAAGGGCGCGGGAAGCGCGGGCGGCAGGTGGCCGCGCCCAGCTGGGTCGCCCGAGGCGAGCAGCAAGCCACCGCTCCATCCCTCCCTCGCGCCGCCCCAGCCGGCGGCCCGCGCTCCCGGCGCGCTCACCGCCTTCATGGCGGAGGCCATGTCGTCGTAGCGCTCCGCCTGCTCGGCCAGCCGCGCCCGCTGCAGCAGCTGCTCCCGGTCCCCCATGTCGCTCGCGGCTCGACCTCGTTGGCGCCCCGCACGGCTCGCTCGCTCGCCCGCCCGCCCGTCCGCTCCGGGCCGCCGCGGAAGTCGCGCACGCGCACTGGCTCGCCGGCCGGCCGAGGCTTCAGCGGCTCCGCGCTCGCGCCCTCTCGCTGCTCGCCCGCGCGCTGTGGCTCTGGCCGCCGACGCTGCGCACGGAGGACAGGCGGCCGCGCGGGGCGGGGGAAGGAGCGACGAGGCAACGGCAGTGCGCCTGCGCAGTGGGAGCGGCGGGGAGCGGCGGCAGTAGGAGGGGGGAAGGGCGGGCGGGCCCTAACGGTCTATTTCAAGGTGACGTCACCTACTATAAATAGCCGCCGCCGCAGCCCCGCCCGGAAGCTGCGCAGGCGCCCTGCGATTGCTGCATTTCAGCGCCGCAGAGTGAAGGTGGGAGAAGGGAGAACCCGAGTGGGAACTGCCAAGGCCGAGGAGGGGCCGCGGTGATGGCGGTGCGCGGGCAGCACCCCGTTACAGCAGCGCCCGCCCGCGCCCCGGAGCGCACGCGGGAGAACCGACGACGCCAAGCGTGGGGACGCGGAGGGCTGCGCCTCGGGGGCGGGTGGCGCGTCCCGCCCCTGCTGGCGGCCACACCCTGCGGGCGGCTCTGCCGTGGCGGGGTCGCGTCTGAGCTTCGGGGCGCTCCGCTTCGCGCACACGTCAGCCCACTGTCATCCGGTGAAGGGACGTTGCGCTAACGGCACCTTCCACGAGAAGGGACCGAGCGGCGTGCAGGAAACAAGTCCCGGGAGCCCGCCCGGCTCCAGCTCTTCACGGGCCTTGTCCTACTGACTCCTCACAACACACACCCTGGAAGGACACAGCTGGCCGCGCTGGCCATTTTCACAAAGCAGAAATGTAAAGTGCGGTTAGAGCCCTGCGAGAGGGTGCACAGCCTGTCAGTAGAGGGGCGGGGTCGCAGTTCAAAGTCAGTTTGGACTTGGTGTGTGGCAGAAAGGAGCATAACTGGGCTGGGCTTCTGGACAAGCTACAGACATCCCAATGACAAGAATATGGCCCAGATGAATACAGACAGCACAGAGGGGCCTTGGGCTTCCTGGGCCCTTGGCTTATTGAGCACTTACTGCATACTGGGTAAGATGGCAGCCCCTGCCTCTGGAGAACTGAGATCTAAAACACAGAGGTCTGGATTGTAACGGAGATGAGAGTCAGGAAAAGATGTCAACACATGGGTACCGCAGGGGCAGAGGCTTGGCAATGAGGATTAGAAACACAATCTGAGTGTTACTGGAAGACCTGGAAGTAGGAAGTGAGACTGGATAAAAGGAGATTTTAGAGTATTTTAAAGGCAAGGCTGAAGAGCTGGTGCATTGTCCTTGGGTAACTGGGAACCACCATAGTCATGTTTCAGATCAGGAATCATGATGTGGAGAGTGAAGTGCATTGGGAGAAGGGATAAACTGGAGATTGCCTTTTGAGGGGTGTGGGGGGACAGTGTCTCACTCTAGCCC
The DNA here is from genome assembly GCA_004027205.1 of Ctenodactylus gundi. Lineage (NCBI taxonomy): Eukaryota > Metazoa > Chordata > Mammalia > Rodentia > Ctenodactylidae > Ctenodactylus > Ctenodactylus gundi. The sequence goes on from PVKB01002338.1 coordinate 175,044, forward strand.
AGGCTGGTCCTGAACTCACTATGGAACCCAGGCTGGCCTTGGACTCACAGCAATCCTCCTGCCTCAGCCTCCCAACTACTGCAATTCTAGGCATGCACCACCACGCCTGGCTTTATGTAATGCTGGGGAAACGAACTCAGAGCCTTGTGCTTTGCGAGGCAAGTGCTTTAACCACTGTGCCATTCCTCCAGCCTCAGATTGCCTTCTCTGGACCTCAGTTTTGCCACCTAGGAGACTGGACTGGAAGAACTGTTAAGAGGACTGTAAGAAATCTATAGTCCAGCGTGGAAGCACACACCTTGTAATCCCTGTACTCTGGGAGGCTGGGGCAGGATGATAGCAAGCTGGAGCCCAGTCTGGGGAATTTAACGACTTAGCGAGACCCTGTCTCAATATTTAAAACAAAAGCGTTAAGGATGTGGCTTCGTGTGAAGGGACCCATTCAATCCCCAGTGCCACAAAAGAAGAAGGAAAAAAAATACACATCCTGGAATTTTAGTGTCCACATCCTGGAATGTCAGAGCTTCCAGGACCCTTAAAACTGTCTAACCCCTTATCCTGCTATGAGGGAAAACCACGCTCGTAAGAGAAAAAGGAAGTGACCTCATTCGTGCCACGAGGGAGTGTGGTGGTGTAGGCCTGCAGTACCAGCACTCTAGGAGGCTAAAGCAGAGGATCAAAAGTTTGAGCCCCACCTGGGAAACTTAGTGACACTCTGTCTCAAAATAAAAACAGAAATGGGCTGGGAACGTAACTTAGTTTGAAGACCCTAATTCAGTTCCCAGTATCACAAAACTAAACACATACAAATAAAAAATGAGGACCTCGATACTCATGAAACAAGATTTGAGAGCTAGGCCCTGTGGTGTAGCCGACAGTTCCAGCTACTGAAAACTGTGGCAAAGGATTGCATAAAGCTGGGTTGTCGTGGTGGCAGTGGTGGGGGTTGCTGTTTGTTGTTTTTACAGTGTGGCCTTTTTTTTATTTGTATGCATTTTCACTATGTACTAACAATCAGCTTGAGAAATTGGTATACTTATATGTCATATCTTGATCCTTTTTACTTCCCTTCCCCATTCCTACTCCACATCCCCTTTCTCTCTCCACAAAGTCTATCTTCCTGCTTTCTTGCATTTCTCTTTTATTTTGCTCATTTTATGGTTTGGTTTTCTCATATTAGGAAAGCCATGCAATATTTAACCTTCTGTGTCTGATTTCATTTTGCTAAGCATGAAGGTTTCAGGGTGCATCCATTTTCCTACAAATGACGCATCTTTTCGTGGCAGCATAGTACCCCATTGTGCAAATATACCACATCTTCTTTATCCACTCATCTGCTGATGGACAGATCAGCTGTTTCCAAGATGCAGCTATAACAATCTGTGCTGTTATAAACATGGGTATACATGTGTCACTCTTGTATGATGACTTTAACTCTTTTGGGAAGATACCCAGAAGTGGGATATCTGTTTTCAGTGTGTTGAGGAAACTTCATACTGCCTTTCGTAACACCAGCATCACGGCAGTGTTCCTTTTTCTCCACAGTATTACCAGCATTTGTTGTTTATTGAGTTCTTGATACCAGGCATCCTTTTTTTTTTTTTTTTTGAGACAGGGTCTTGCTCTGTAGTCCAGGCTGGTCTTGAACTCACTATGGAGACCCAGGCTGGCCTTGGACTCCCTGCAATCCTCCCGTCTCCGTCTCCTGAGTGCTGGGACAACAGGAATGCACCACCACACTCGGCTTATGTGGTGTTGGTGAATGGAACTCGGTACTTAGCACTAGAACTTACAAGGGAAGCACTTTAACTACTGAACTATTCCTACAGCCTGATGCCAGCCATTTTTATTGAAATAAGGTAAAACTTCAGTTCTTCTTAGAACTATATTCATTTCAGTTGCCCATTTTTTAATTGGGTCTTTTATTCTGCAGAGTCTAATTTTTTCAGTTCTTTATATATTCTAGATAATAGTTCTCTATCAGAGGAGTAGCTAACAAAATTATTTTCCCATTCTGGTGGTTCTCTCTGTACTCCATTGTCTCCTTAGCTGTGCAGAAGCTTTTTAATTTGATCTAATCCCGTGTGTTGGTTCTTGGTATTATCTCATGTGCATCAGATGTTGTATTGAGAAAGTCCTTGCCTAGGCTTGGGGACTAACTCAGTAGTTAGACTGCTTGCATAGCAAGCATAAGGCCCTGTCTTAGTTACTTTTTCGTTGCTGTGACTCAGTACCCGACACCCACAAACTTAGGAAAGGAAAGGTTTATTCCAGCTCACAGTCTCGAAAGTCACAGTCCATTCAGGGGTGGCCAACAACAATCGAAGTACATGGCAGAGAGAGAGGTGGAGGCAGCTTTCCTGGACAAACAGGAAGGCAAGCTGAGGCTAGTTGAGCCTAGTCACCCAGTCCTCCAGGAAGGCAGGTGCAGCTTATGTATCCTTTCAGGTCTCCTCCCAGTCACCAGTCCCTCCTGCATCCAGGTGTGGCCACTACACACCGTTAATCCTAACTTAATTGCAATCCACCCCTCTAGACCCCAATCCACCAACATAACATGGTTCCATTAAAATACATGAGACTTTTGAGGGACACTCCAGATCCTAACCACAACAGACCCTGAGTTCAGTTCTCCAGTATCACATAAACTGGGCATGGTGGTGCATGCCTGTAATCTCTGAAGGCTGAGGCAGGAGGATTGCTGTGAGTTTGAGGCCAACCTGGGCTACCTAATGAGTTCAAGAATAGCCTGGAGAGACACTGTCTCATTAAAAAAAAAAAAAAAAGAATGATCCCTTGTCTGCGTTTTCAAGGGTTTTGCCTGTTTTATCTTCCAACAGGTTCAGTGTTTTTCATTTTAGTATCTAGATCTTGGGTACATTTTGATTTGGTTTTGGTACATGGTAAAAGATGTGGGTCTAGTTTCATTCTTCTCCATGTGTTTAACCAATTTTCCCAGCACCATTTGTTAAAGAAAGCCCAGGTTTTGGAGACCAGCCTGGGCAACTTGGCAAGAACTTGTTTTTGAAAATTAATAAAAAGGATTACAATGTATCTGCATAAAATTCTCAATCTTAATATAACCATTGTATATCATATATATATATACTAGAGGAAATTAATAAACAGGATTTGAGCGAGAGCCTGGAAGGAGGACCCTATCTGAGGCTTCTCCATGCTTTCAAAAGTCCCATAGCCAGTCCCATACCTCAAGGTATGGCTCCCTTTTTTGAGTTCAGACTGGTCCTGAACTTAGGACTGGCCACATACTCCTGGCAGTCCTCCTCCCTCACCTTCCTTAGTGCTGGGATTATAGGCATGAGCCACAATACTCAGCTGATTTTTATGTGGTGCTAAGGAATCGAACCCAAGGCCTTTTTTTATGCTAGGCAAATACTTTACCCATTGAATTTACATTCCTCACCCCTCCCCCAGTAAACATCTTTAAAGAAAATGATAGAAGTAATTAATATCAACCTTACCCTTAAGAATGGGGTTGAGAATAGCGTTCCAGTGAGAGGGAAGAGGAGGAAGGCTGGCACTGAACAGGGAGAGCTCCTGGGTTCAGTCTTGCTCTTAAAGGACCATTCCAGAATTTCAAACCATGGTGGACTGAGATAGATATCCAGACAGTAAAAATTAGGTGAATTAAATGATTGATTTTGTCATGTGCAGTGATTTGAATGTATCCTCCAAACATATTTTGGTAGCTTAATCCCCAGTGCAAGAGTCTTGGAAAGCAGGTCCTAACTGGAAGTGTTTGAGTCACCTTTATGAATGGACTCATGCCAGTTACAAAAGGGCTGGAAGAAACTCTCTTAGACTGTTTGTTGTTGTTATTGTTCTGGTTTTTGCTCTCTCCCCTTTTACTATGGGATAAGATGGCAAAAAGCACTTACCAGAGGCCAAGCAGATGCCTCCCAATGCCATCCCCTTGGAATTCCCTGCCTTGGTGGGACAACTGAATTTCTTCTGGTTATAAATTAACCAAGTCTATGGCATTCTGTCATGGTAGCACAAAATGGCTAAGACAAGATTTGTAAATGACCCTTTGGGTTCTCCCACAAGGCTGTTAGTTCCTTTTCATCAAGCTTCCTCATCTCTCTTTCTCCACCTCCCTTTAATCCCTCAGCTCAGTGTACTCAGACTCTGCCTTACTTCTCCACCCGGTCAGCCCTCATCATGGCCAGCAGAGAACAGTTGATAGTGCTCATCTCTCCGGCTCTCTCAGCTGCTGTGGGACAGCTCCCTCTCCTGCCTTATTCAGCTCTCAGGTTGGCTGTCATGACTCTATGCTCTTCTAGATTGTTTTTTTTTTCAGTAGGATGATGTAATGATGAACCTCGGGCTTTGTACCTGCCAGGCAAGCAATGCTCTACCACTGAGCTGTGCCTCCACTCCCCACCTTTTTTTTTTTTTCAATTATGCCCACTTTCTTTTTCTGTGGTACTGAGGATTGAGTGCAAGGCTTTCACACTGAGCAACATCCTCAGACCTTTTTGTTTTTATTTATTTTTGTTCTGAGACAGAGTCTTGCTTAAGTCTGGGCTCAAACTTGGGATACTTCTGCCTCGTCTTCCCGGTGTGCTAGTATTACAGATATGTGACAACATAACTGACTTATGCCCACTCTTGAAAAGAGATAAACCTCTACCATGTACCCAGAACTGGGTGAAGGGCTTTTCAGAGATGTCTTTTTTTTTATTTATTCAAGATGCTATTGTAAGGTACACTTGCCATTTCTATTTTCTAGATGAGGAAATGCTCAGAGATGTTCTGGGGCTTGAACAAAGTCCCACAGCCAGGAAGCACCAGAACCAGGACACAAGCTCTAGACCATCACAGTCCCAAGACTGATAGTCCCCACCCTGCCCCATGGTATAAGTAGAGAAGGACTCAAGGTATGACTCCCTTTTTGAGGTCATTTAGTCTATGAAAAGCCTACACACGCCTTCCATCTTGCAATCTGCAAGCTCTTTCCAACATCCAGCTTCTTTGTCCTGGGGAGAGAGCTTCCGATTCCTCAAAGCCTATAAATAAGACCAGGACAACTGCCTGGGACAGGTCATCTACTTTGAAGGTTCTAAGTCCCATCAATAAATAAGACCTTTGAACAACTCCAAAGAGACTTCTGAGCAAGATGAAGGGACCAACGATGAATATCAAACATATTATGTTGCCCCAGGATACAGAGCTGGTTCCCAGTAAAGGAGCCAGGTCACTGTCTTTACCTGGTACAGGGTCTCACTAAAGGAAACAGAGTAAAAACTCCTCCAGTTTCCCAAAGATGTGAGAGAAAAGAACACAATTCTAGATTTGGGTTCCAGTCCTGCTCATTACTCACCAGGTGAGTACCCTTGGGCAAGCCACTTATAGAATAGGCCTTATCAAATATATTTATTAGAGTTGTTATAGGGATCAACAGGTGCATGTGTGTACAGTGCCCCCAAGGTGACAGCATAGGAGATGCACCAGCCATCACAGGTACATACTCATCCCCTGCTGTATCCCACTATGATCCGGGGGAATAACTGCTCATCAGTCCAGTCAGGATGGTATTTTCAAAGCCTTGTCAGAACAGTGAATATGCAACCCAGAAAAGCCACATTTGTTTTGTGTTGCTTTTTTTCCTGGATACTCTGGGACACTCTGAGCTGCCTGAGAAGTTCGGGCACAAAGAGACATGGAGCGGACCTGGTATTGTTCTGGAGAAATGGCTTTCACACTGTTGGTATGGTTACCATGTTGAGTTGGAGGAGTGTGACTGTTGAGGGATTATGTCAATTTATTGAGATTAGGAAACCAGGGTAGAGTTGTCAGGTGTGGGTGATTGACCTATGGGCCAGCAAATGAGAGGAAAACACTCAACCTGGGGGTGGGTGGCCCAACTTGCAGTTTGAACTAAATAAAATGAATAAGAAATAGGAAACACTGTCACAGCTTTTCCTAGGAAATCTCTATCCTTAGCTGTAGTCTCAGGACATCGACTAGCCAGTGTCTTCACATCTCCCACCTCCATTGCAGATTTACTCCAGAGTCTCTGATCTTTGGCCTTGCTTTTTAAATAACAGCAATCTGTGGCAGACTCACATTGGCTGTCCTCCAGTCTCCAACTGGTGTTTTTCTGGCTCAGGTCTGAGCAGCCACCAGACCCTCCAGCTCTTGCATGTACATGCAGCCATTTTGGACTATCTGGGACTTGTTATCCCTCGAAATAAACCTCCTTTATTTATATATAATTTTTATTAATTCTGCCTAAGAACCCTCACCAATACAAGGGAACACTTGAGCACAAATTAGTGTCATTCAGATAGAATTATTTTCACCCTTGAGGCAAGTTGCCTGCTGTCAAAGTGACTTAGTAATTCCCCCATCCAATGATAATAACACCATCAACAACTATTGCCTCAGAAACAAAAATAGCGTCAGCATCATCTCTTGCTTATTAATTGCTTACTGTCTTCCTGGCTTGAGGGTAGAGACTTAATGTCCGGATATTACCTCACCAAGTCCCCACTTGGAGACAAGTTATTGTTACCCATTACTGGATAAGGAAACTGATAACTAGAAGTCACCCAAGCCTCCACAGCCATACCTCTTTTCTGCCATTTGCTCTGACCTCGCTTATTGTTTTGTTGATAGAATATCCATCTCCCATGTCTAAGACTGACCTGAACACACAGATTTCAGGATCATCCAGCGCCTCCTATCAAAGCCTGCCTTGGAAGCAGACAGGCGCCCAAGGCAGCTTTTGGCATTAAGAAGTGTGAAAATGTCCTGGTAACTGCAATCTGTGAGCTGGTGGAGCTCAGAGGCTCATTCACAGCCCCTACCTCCCTCAGGATTGTTCAGAGGGGATAAACTTGGGGAGAAGGCAAATCTGTCGCCTGTGTAATTGTAGTGTAAGTGAAAGTGAAAATAAGTTTTCCTTCAGTTCAGCAGGTGATCAGGAAAGGTGTTTCTTAGCAAGAATTTTCTTGATACTTTGTCTTAAAACCCTGGATAATTGCCTCTAGCTTCTGCATGGTACCCATTGGATGAGTCCACTTGAAAGAGACTGTCCTAGTCTAGGAAAACCAGAGGACAGGTCCTGAGAATTTTGTCACTTTGCCCCTGGGCCTTATGTTTCTCATCTGGTACATGAAAAGCTACACTGGTGATGGCCAAGTTGTTTGTTTTTTTTTCAATTTTTGAAGATGTAGGGATGAAATTTTGCCATTGAAAGACCAGCAAACAATAGCATAGCAATTCAAAAGGTGAAACAAGTGCTTCAAAAAAAAAATGTTGGAGCTGGGGTTCTAGCTCAATGTTAGAGCTTGCCTATTGTAAGCAAGACCCTGGATTCTACCCCTAGCATCACCACCATCACCAAAACAAAAAAAGAGTCGCATCAATAAAGTAAAAAGGAAATGAACTGCTTCGCAGACCATGGGGCTATCTTCTACGAGTACCTCTTCACTTAGTTAAGACAAGGTCAATATCATTCCCATTTATAAAGTGAGGAAATGGTGGCTGAGGGGGGCCAAATGCCTTGCCTCGCTATTGCACTTAGAATAAGGAATGGGAACCAGTTTCCAGGCTACTTCACCATCTCCACTGCTGCCCCTGACCTTCTGAGACTCTCAGAACATTCTTTGTTGAATTGTGATCATAACTGTCATTGACCATTGCTTAAACTGTACCCTGAAGAGTAAAAGAGAGGGTTGCTAAGTTTTCTCCATCATTCCTGCCAGGCAACTGTGCCAAAAAAGCATATGTCCCTCCCCAGGATGTTAGTAGGAGGCAAACAGATTATTGCAGCATTCTGGTTTCTTCCAGATGACAGCAGCAGACTGGCCCACACTCAGGAAACAAAGGACCAAAGCCCCATGAGAAGGCTGACTCCAGGGGTTGGTCCCTGCAGACACAATGCTGATCTGCTCCTGGGGTCATGGGTGGGACCCAACTCTGTGAAAAGATGGCAGCTCCTCCACCTGAGTTTTTATAACCTGGCCCTTGCCCGGCTCCCTAAACTCACCACCCTCTTTCTTTGAACATGGTGGGCCTACTACCTTCTCAGACACTGCCCATAAATTTCTACCAACTAGGATGTTCTTTCCCATTCCTCCAGTGCTTTCTCTATATCATAAGTCTTTTAAAACATGGCTGAAATCTTAACTTTTTGAGAGAGCCGGCCCAAATCCTCCAACAAGAAGTACTCTAACTATTCCCATCGTGACTCTAGTGCCAGCCATCTTCAGAGAGTGACATCAGTAGCACTGATGTCTACTGAATAAGTACTAGGCACCAAACACTGTGTTATGTCATTTAGTGTAGGATGTCATCTAATTTTGTCCTCATGACTATTTCCCTTCTGCTCATTAAACAGATGGAGAAACTGGAGCTCAAAGAGGCATCCACTCACCCAAAGTTTTGCACATAAGAGAAGTTAGGATTAGAACTCATGTCTTTCTGATTATAGAGTCCATATTCTATGTCACTTACTCCCCACTTCTTTTGTAAGTTTACGTCTCTCTTGTAGCATGGAAGCACCCGAGAAGACCTATGTTTGATTCAACATCTGAACCCCTTGATGCCTAACCAAGTGTTCTGAACTCAGATACCACTCCATAAGTGTAGAATTGGACCCAATTACACTGTCTTCATATCACAGAACTCCCACAACGGAGCCCTCTTTTTTGAATGATTAAAGCCTTTTTATTCTTTTTCTTATCCTCATCAGAAAGAAGAATATCTTGAGGCTTGAGGAATGGCACAGCAGTGAAAGTGCTTTCCTAGCCAGCGCAAAGCCCTGGGTTCCATTCCCCAGTACCATATAAAGTTGGGCATGGTGGCACACACCTGTAATCCTAGCACTCAGAAGGCTGAGGCAGGAGGATTTTCGAGTCCAAGGCCAGCCTGGGCTCCACAGTGAGTTCAGGACCTGCCTGAGCTACAGAGCAAGACCCTGTCTCAAAATAAATTTCCAAAAAGAGTAATATCTTAGTTCCGCTAACAGTTAATTGATTGATAGTTGAGTGAAAGATAAAAGGAAGTTTTAAAAAAAAAAAAAAAAGAAGTGGAAGACAAGATTGCTGGAGCTAGGAAGCATCTGAAAGTAGGAGAAGGCCCCAAAGGTGAATTTGACCACCTTAAAATTACTCCATGTACAAGATGGGGAGTTACCAAACCAGATCCCAGCTTCCTGTCTGAGCTTTCCACAGCAGCTAAGGAAACCTGAGCAGGTTGGTGCATTTGTGTGAACTTCAGTTTCCTCCTGCTTAAATAGGCATGTTGGAATAACACTTTCCTTGCTAGATGCTCTGGGATGTTGCCAGGAAGATGGAGTCTATGCCCAAGAAAGGTGCTTGCCTGTAATCCCAGCACGCAAAGCTGAGACAGGAGGATTGCTGTGAGTTCGAGGCCGGCCTGGACCACGTAGTGAGTCTACAGAATGAGACTACAGCATAGACTACAGAATGAGACCCTGTCTCAAAAAGTGGGGAGGGAGTAGGGATGTAGGTCAGTCTTCAGTAGCACACACATACACACTAAAAACAAGAGCAAAACAAGGCAAAACACAACAGTTCCCTTTCCATAGCCTCCCATTGGCAGGAGAAGAGGCGTATGGGGCTGAAGCCTCTCCTTTAGGTAGCCCCTCTCGCCTGTGCTTCTGGAGGTAACTCTTCACCAACATTCCAGTAAGTAAACCCCAATAAATTCACTGGTTCACCAAACTAGACTTTGGCGCAGTTGTTACTATAGCCTGTCTGCTGTGCCCTATGCTGGAGCAAATAAACATTGAGGTTAGCATCTTTCCAGAGAAGGTCTTGCCACAACATTTGGTAATGACAGCTGGTCATTCAGCTGTCCTAGTGGGGTGGAGTACTGAGGCTCAGAGAAGGAAAGTAATTTCCCCCACAGTCACACAGCATGTTGGCAGCAGAGCTAACCCTGTAACCAGGCCTCCCAAAGCTGAGACCTGGGGTGCTCATCACACAGCTGTGGCCTCACTCCACAGAGGACTGGGGCTACCCTTAGCAGTACAGCTGAGGATGCATGGTGAGAGCACAGGTGGGATGCTCTCGCTGAGCTGAAACTGCTTAGGTTGCCTAGGGCCGGAAAGTACAAAGTGGAAAACCAGGCGTGCTGGCACATGCCTGTCGTCCCAGCACTTAGTAAAATCTTGTCTCAAAATAAAACATATGAGCTCAAAATAAGACGTGAACTGGAGATGTAGCTCAGAGCAAAGGCCGTCGGTTCAATGGCTAGTACCATTAAAAAAAAATTCCTGAGAAGGTGAAGAATTCTAAAAGAGCCATTCTGTGTAACAGCTCTCACTGTGCGCCTTGCTGTGTGCGCAGACGTGCTGTGTCATGAGCCGTGACTTTAGTCCTCACTACAACACTAAGGAAAAAAGCCAACGTGCTGATAAATGACTAGGAAGGGGTGAGCCAGGCTGTGACCTCCAATCCAACTCCTCCTGCCTGAAAGTTTTTCCTTCCCTTTTCCTACCTAACTCAAGTTCATTTTTCAGGTTTTAACGTAACCGTGTGGCGTTTGGAAGGATCCCTTGGTCTTGGGCATGGGAGGGCACCTATCCTGGCCTCTGGTGGGGTATTTCTTCCTTTTTTTTTTTTTCCTCCAGAAGGGCAGCCCCATGATGCAGAGCCCTGGTGCTCTCACGGCTGCATCCCTAGAGGCAAGCTTGGAGCTTGGCATACAGCAGATGCTCAGTGGCGACTTGCCAAAAGGCTGCTGCATCATGCCCGCACCGCACAGGGCCCCAAGAGAGCCCAGGAGATCAGAGAAAAGCTTTGGACTCCTGCCACGCCTTACATTAGCAAGCATCTTCCCTGGTCCTGACAGCCAGCCTCCTGGCGCACCCTGGGAGCCAGCTGAGTTCCAGTCACTGCTCCACCTTGGGAGAGCGGTTGCAGTTCTCTCTGAGCAGTAACTGATGTCACGGCAGTGCCAGGAGCTGCCCTTTCAATATTTAATGTGGTCTCCTCACTGCGGCAAAGCTGCAGGCAAGAGCAGGGGAAAGGGGCTAACCACCCCGCAGATGTAAAGGACTTGTTAGCACGTAGTAGGTCCTCAATTCATGCTGAGTGTCCTTCCAAACCAGGCTTCAGGCCAGAGATTGCAGCCAGGAGGTGTGGAGGCCCTCTGAGACATGGCAGAAGGAAAGAAAGAGCAAGAAGACACAAGAAGGGTGACCCTGGAGTCACGTGTCTCTGGTTTGGCCTTTCTAATCATAGTCCACACCAGGAGAGTTATGAAAGAAAGGATGGGCAAAAAAAATACCAGGACAGAAGCAGCAGGAGGACCCTAGTGGAACATCTCTCAGATCATCTGACTCTTGTGTTTGAGAAATGAGGACACAGAGGGTCGGTCCATGAGGGAGCAAAACGTGCCCAGAAGTTCTCACAGCAGAGGGGGGGCCTGACCTGGTCAGGAAGCCTCTGGGCCTTCAGCAGCTGAGAAGTTTATCCAGCACCAGCTGCCTGCTGGGGAAGGCAAATGAGTTGGCAGGCACAGTGAGATGTTCCCTGCTTGGTGACCTTTGTCCTTTTTTTCTAGACTGGACAATAGCCAGAACCTCACTCCCATTCCTTCTTGTCTCCAAGTCAATTTTTCCACAGATATTCAGAGCTTCCCAAAATGTAAATCCTGACCATGCCATCTGCCTGCATAAACACGCCCATGCTTAGGGCCACTAGAGAAAAAGGAGGCCCAGTGAAAACTGAATTTCACATAGATAATGAATGATGCTTTAGTACAGGAATATCCCAGAGATTGCATGCACAGTTATACCAAAAAATCATGTTATTCACCTAAAATTCAAATTGGACAGACCAGCCTGTATATTTATTTGTTAAATCTAGCAATCCTGTGTCCATTGCACTCAGGAAACAAGGTTGGAGTCTTTACTTAGCCCACAATGCCCATGTTGGCCCCAGCTCATCCCTCCCAGCTCTTTACATGGAATCTTGTCTTCAAAGAAAACTCTGCCTTTACTTGAGAATTCCAAGCTCTCCATCCTTTCCAGCTTTCCACGCGGATTCTATTACACCAAGGCGCTTGACCTGACTCATCCTTCAGGTCCCTGAAGCATAATCACTTCCTGCACAGCCGCAGATAACTGACACATTGTCTCCTTACTCTTGGGACAGTTTGTCAGTTTGGTTGCCATGGTAGCCACCTAGAGGATCAGTGAAGCACACTTGTGGGTGTGTCAGGATAGGTCATTGGGTATGACCTTAGGTACCATATACAGTCCTTGACCCATTCCTGTCTGGTGCTGTTTACTTTCCAACCACCATGAACTAAGCTGTATTGTTATGCCATGCCTTTCAGCCTTGCTGCTGCCAACCATGGACTGAATTCTCTGAAACTGTGAGTCAGATAAGGCCCTTCTCCTTTAAGTTGTGCATGGTGAATAATTTGTCTCAGCAGTGGGAAAGCTGGAAGCCTCCCTGGCAATAATCTTCCCAATTCTTTCCTTTTGAGACACACCTAGCATGTCTTGGTCACCATGCAGGACCAAGCAATTTTATCATCCCATAAGCTCTGCAAGATCAGCAACCCTGGTTCTCCTCCTGTGACCTGCAGTGCTGAATGCTATTCATGCATTCTTACCAGATGGCACTCAGTAAAAACTGATGAGCTTGTAGGAAGACAAACCAAGATCCTGTTTGATTCTCTTCCCATACAGTGGCCAATAACCAAAATCATAAATCATGTGCATAAAGCCATTTTTTGTGGTACTAGGGATAGAGCCTGGGGCCTTCACCCTGAGCTACCTCTCTAGCCCATTTTTTAAGTTTTTATTTTGAGACAGGGTCTTATTAAGTCACTAAGTTGCCCAGGTTGGGCTCAAACTTGCAGTCCTCCTGCCTCATCCTTCCAGACTGCTAGGATTATAGGCCTGCACCACCGGGCCCAGTTGGTAAAGCCTTCTGCAGGTTCTAGCCCTGCTGCACCTCCCATTGAATGCAGCTGTACACATAGCTAGGAGAAATGGGAACCACTCAGGCCAGCCACAGACTCACAGGTCACAATCCATGATTCTTCTAAGGTGTTCCATTTAGAGATATATTGCACAGCCGCAGATAACTGACACATTGTCTCCTTACTCTTGGGCATCTGTTCAGAAGTCACCTCCCCAGAGAGGTGTCTCCAGACAATCCTGGTTAATAGCACCTATGCCCCATGTCTACCCGCTACCCCACTACCAGTGCCTGTCAACCCCACAGTCTGTTTCTTCCTGTCCAAGGCTTTCGTTGCTAGCTGAAATCATGATCGATTCACTTGCAGGCTTATTGTTCTCTTTCTCCAACTGGCTGCAGTATTTGGGAGGGCAGAGGTAGAGGCCATAACTGTCTGTTCCCTATCCATCCCTCTCACACCTTGAAGAGCTCCTTGGTGTCTGGCAGAGGGCAGATACCTTGAGATGTATTTGGTGGAGAAATTGTGTGCCTGCCCTCTTGCTGGTGTGGTGTTTAGGGGAGTAGAGTGGCAGGTGTGAGCTCCTGCCTGCTCACATCCTCCAAATTCAATGCCCTTGGGATGGCTGGAGGCTAGGCCAGGTGGCTGGGCTCTGTTTCAGGGGCAAGAGCTTCAGGGAGCCCAGGTGGAGCAAGAAGGAAAGGAAGTTGCCAAAAGGTACATTGTCAGCAGGGACTTAGAGTCAAATCAAGGAAGCCATTGGGGCTTCTCTGCCCTTCAGCACCAATGACCAGTAGCATGGCCACACCCTCTTGTAAGATCACAAATCCAAGAGCCCAGATAATTCGAGACAGTGTTGGGGACACTGAGTCACTCCCCAGAGACTATTTCCAAGTCTTTGCCAAAAGCTAGTCCTCAGAGTCTTCTTTTCCTCTTGCCTGGAAATTGATCCAGTCCTAGCCACAGCTAATAAAATATGCACATCAAAGTGCAAAAGAATCAGCCCTCTGATGCCTCTTGGAGCTACCGTTCTGCAGTCTGTGGGAGAAAAGAGCTCGTGAACGTGGTTCAAGTCAGGTGGCCTTAAGTTGGAAATTTGGCCCCACTGCTGTATGACCTTGGGCATGCTGCTTAACCTTCCTGGGCACTGGTTCTGTAGTTCTACATAGTAGATAATGAAGACCTAACTCCTAAGATTGTTGATGAGAATTCAGTGAGATCATGCGTGCTTGGCACAGTGATGAGCATACTGAAGTTAAGCCAGTTGTACTTAAACTTTGAGTATTACCTCACCTGCTTGTGTATGGGGGAGGGAGGGAGAGAGATTGAAAGCAGGCTTTGCATTTAAACATAGATCTTTCATGGGGACAAGGGCCACATTTAGGAATTGTCTTGCAAAGACAAGTTATGGCACTAAACTCTTGATCCACATTCAAGTACTTAATCTCTGTCTCTTTCTGTCTGTCACTCGCTCTCTTGCTCTCACTTTCACACTCTGTCCCTCTTAAGGTTTTTTTGTTATTGTTTTTGTTTTTGTTTTTGTTTTTTTGTTTTTTGGTTTTTTTTTTTTGTTTTGTTTTGTTTTGTTTTTTTGAGACAGGGTCTGCTCTGGTTCAGACTGGTCCTGAAATTACTATGTAGCTCAGACTGGTCTCAGACTCAGGCAGTCTTCCTGCCTCAGCCACCTAAGTGCTAAAATTACAGGTGTACACCACCATGCCCAGCTTACATGATGCTGGGAAATTCAGCCCAGATCCTTGCTTGCTCTTTCTTTCTTTTATTTTCTTCCTTTCTCTCACTGTGGTGCTGGGGATCAACCGCAGGGCCTCATATAAGCCAGACAATGCTCTACCATTGAAGTACACCCCCAAGACTACAGTCTCTAATTCTAACTGACTGTCTAACAGATGAGAAAACCTCCCAGAAATGCCCTCCTAGAGGCTCCTTGGTATGAGTAAATCAGTGTTTTGGAAGTAAATCCTTGACACTGGTACAGAAGGACTGGAGGCCCAGCTCTGTTAATATGCTGTGTGACATGGAAAAATCGCTTGACCTCTCTGAGCTCTGATCTCCTCATCTATAGAATGGGTCAATTCATCCTGACTTACAAAACTTCAACAGTTGTTGAGATGATCTAAGAATTTAAGTCAATAAATATTTCTAATAATATCCTCAGTCAAATAAAATGTTAATGGCTATTTAAACCAGAAGGACTCCTGCATACTCTAGTAAGAAAACCTTCAAGCCAGGCAATAAAACAGCTTTGAAATCCTGGCTTGTAATGCATGACTTTGCAAATAAGCTAACCCTCTGCCACTGCCAAAAGTATCTTCTTTTTTTTTTTTTTTTAACTACTGGAGACAGTAGCCTTGGGGTAATAGAAGGGCTAGACAGATGCTGCAAGATACAGGACAGACAGGAGAAGAAGTAGAAGGCCCCAGCCTCCCAAACAGGAAGGTAACCTATTCCCCTTTCTATCCCCTACCCACAGTCCTCTGATCCTCAGGCCACCCCAGGTAGATGGTGACTGGAGTCGTTCTGCAGAGACTGGTCCCTCTGCCTCTGTTGCCATGGCAGTGTAGCATAGGCTGACCAATCAGGAAGAAGACTCGTATCTGAGCCTCTGTTGCTAAAGCTGGGGAAGGGTGTCTTAGCCAATGGGAAGGGCGGCCAAGTGGAGCCACCATGGAAACCTCAGCATTGAGGTTCAAACTGTGTTTTCTGTCTCCATGTCTCATTTGCAGTGGGTAACCAGTTCGTGCCTCTCCTACACCTCCCCCCACCTTTTTTTCTTTTTTCCAAAGAGCATCCACCAGCTCCAGTAAGATACTCAGGAGTCACAGCAGGGCTACATGCCAAGAGGCATCTTCAAAGAGTCAGGAAGGAGCTCCAGCTCTGCAGGCAAGGCTTCCTTCTTCTTTTCCCAGATGCCCAGCATCGCCTACATCTGTGATCTTAGCCCAGCAGTTATACCCAGCCTGGAAAATAACTATGGAAAATCCCCACCCCTTAAAGTGAGGAAACAGAACACGAGGCTCACTCCAAAGAGGGCTTCTCTTTCCTGTAGATTTGTGGCTTTGGACAAACTGCTTACCCTCTCTTCCTATGGACGGGGACTAGCAGGGATATCGAGGCAAAGACCAGACACAGGCTCTGCTCCACTCTCTGAAGTTGGAGGAGTGGGCCAACGGCACCGCAACTCCTTTCAGATCTCACGTTCTACACTTCACATTCTTCGCCTTTGGGCTTCAAGGTGAATCTGCAAGAAACAATTTCCCCCCTGGCGCAGTGGCCTATGCCTGAAATACTAGCTACTCAGGAGTCTGAGAAAGGAGGAACACACAAGTTCGAGGCCAACCTGGGAAGCTGAGCAAGATCCTGTGTCAAGGGCTGGGTCTGCAGCGTGATGGTGGAGTGGCCCTGGCATGCAAAGACTAGGGCTGAAACAGAAAAGGTCTTCCCAAGGGCGAGCGCTGCAGACAGTGTCAGTGGGTACAAAATATATTCAGGCTGCTAACTTGCCAGATTCAGAGGGATGTCAACCGCAGAGCGCAGGCCCGGTGGGATGAGCTTGCCCTCTTCAACTCCCATGGCTGCTATAGAGCCTAGACTGGGAGCCCTAGCTCCCTTTAACCTGTATCATGTACCCATCTTAAACCAGCTTTTACCCTTGGGCATGCAATCAAGAAGCTCTGAACGTGCACACTTCCAGCATCTGATCCTTTGCAAACATAATAACAACCGCAGGGGAAATCATGTTCCATCCTCCCCCCACTCCCTTCTGGCTTCACGCTGTTGCCTGGCAACAGTTCTGTCCAGAAACCTGGGTGTCATCGGAGACAACTCTCGCTAACATCCTTCCTGGAAAACCCATCACTCAGTCATGGCCTGTTTACCACCTACTTGGCCCTCAAGGCCATTCAGTCCTCCCCTCCCCCTACAACTTCCCCAATCCAGTGTATGTCATGAATTTCTGACACATTTCATGAATTTGGCTTCCCATGAGTCCGTGCTTTCACCCTTACTCATGCCATCCCACGGTTACACCTTCCATAGCCAACAGCCAGAACAACCTTTTAAAAAGACAAATCTGACCTAATGCCCTTCTGCCTGCTTGGACCAAGATCCTCAGCATGCCGAGCAGGCACATATTGCCAGGCCTTCTCTCCCACGCTCTTTCCTCTCTGCGTGGAACAGTGCTCACTTCCCAATGCTGCTCGTTAATCTTGTTCACTTCTCAGCTCTCGGTTTAATCGTCATTTCTTTGGACAGCCTTTTGTGACCTTCATGACTAGGTCAAACTGCCCTGTGTGGCAGACTTTCCTGGCACCATCTACCCCTTTTGTTTATAGCATTTACCACAATCATATTTATGCATTTTTGTTTTGTTTTGCACCTTTAAGCTCTGTTCCATTTGATGGGAGTAAGCATCAGAAGGGCAGTGAATTTGTCTTGTCCTCTCCTTGAAGCATTTGATGGATAGATTGATGGATGATGGAAAATGGATGGGTGGAAGCAGAAATGAGGATGTACTCATTTTGTTCAGTTTATGTAGATCTATCTAGTCATATCTCGGGCTATGTCTAGTCAGTCTTCCTCAGGACACTTTTCTATGATAAGATGTGGTCTGTTGTGCAGCAGGAACTCAGAATAGAGGGGTTTCCATGCTCTTGAAACTTAGATAATAATAGCAGCTCATTCTAATGAACACTTAATACTGCATGCCAGAGAGCCCACTAGGCTCTCCTCCTGAGGGACACTCACTCTCTCCTGTCTACCCACCAAGTAGTGTCTCAAGGTTCATCTGAAGTATTGTCTGTTCCAGGAATTTCTCCATGATCCCAACTTCATTTCCCATGCTCCTCAGAACTGTCCCAGCTCATAGGTCTGGGAACACTCTTGCTGGTTCATGATCAGAAATTGCTACTCTTTTCTGTGGTCTTTTCCTCTCTACCAGGTCATAAAGAAGTTTCCTTGAGATTGATGGGAGAAATCACATCTCACAAAAGGCCAGTCTGTGGACCAGGTATTAAACATACACAGTTCCCCCAACCAGTCCTCACAGGACCCTCAGGGAGGCACAATTATTTATCTATTTTTATTTTTGAACCTGCAGCCTTTGACTGAACTTGATCCCCAGCTCTTTTTTATTTTTATTATTATTATTATTTATTTTGAGATAGGGTCTCACTAAGTTGCTAGGTTGCCCAGTGTCATAGTTTGGATCTGGAGTGAGTGTCCCCAAAAAGCCTCATGTTCCTATGGATACTGTGTAGGGTTTGGAGGTGGGGCCTGGTTGGAAAGGGTGGATGTTTGGACCTTGACCTAGAGGGGAGTGTGCTGGTTCTGCCTTTCCTCCCAGTCTCTCTGTCTTCTACCATGATGTAAGGACCTCTGCCCAAGGTACTCCAGTTCCCACTCTAGCTACGGCCCCACCATGTGATTCCACCATTTTCTGCTGCCCATTCATGAATGGACTGAGACCTTCTGAAACTGTAAACTACAATAAATCTTTCCTCCCTAAGTTGCGGATGTTGGGTATTGAGTCACAACAATGAAAAGGTAACGAAGACACCTAAACTGATCTCAAACTTGAGGACATCCTCCTTCAGCCTTTTGGAGTATTGGGCTACAGATGTATACCACCACCCCTGCTTACCCTCAGTTTAAATAGCAGGAATTGTCCTAGATCACACAAATGATAGGTGATGAAACTGATGCTGAAGGTCAGATTCATTTGAATCCATGGCCAGGATCCTTAATCAATATCCCAGGTCCAAATCTTATCTCCAGCAGCCTATGGTAGCTTCATTGGTGCCTCAAATTGGCAGGATTGGGGTAGCATATTCTACTGCAGAATACCCTGCATGGTGGAGACGTTATTCTAACCTAGTTAAAATGTGCCAGTCTGAAACTGCTACCCAGTGACCCTGATTTTGACTCCTGGTAATAACGCAAGAAGTGCGTCCTCTCTTACATATGGCAATCCATCAATACTTCCTAGCCAATTCTTATGTCTCCTGTGTCTTAGCCTCTCTAGGGAGGGCTCATAGAGTAGGGCAAGGGCTCACCAGGAACTAGAAAACCTGGATTCTCATCCTGGTTCAGCCGCTGTCCATAGCCAGTAAATTTTAAAAGAAAATTAAGTAGGTGATTTTGACAAGCAAAAACAATTAAAAAATCATACAATCCTATCACCCTGGTTTCATAAAAGAAAGGGCAGCCTGACACAGAAAAAAAGTAGGGCAATCTCAGAATTAATTTAGCTTTGTAAAAACTCCACATTGTCCCTGTTGTTCTCATTTCACCATGTCCTGGTGTTGACTCTGTGGGGGATTGGCCCAGCCTTCAATAACCTCTGCTCTAACCCATTAAAGCATATACCGTCATCTGGGAAAAACAGAACGGAGCGCTCCAGCATTAGGACGTGGCACTTACCCTATTTTGAGAGGGAAGGAAAAGTTGAAAGTGTCTAGCACAGCAGGGCAGCCAAGATCAGGAAGCAAGACAGACTTCTCCACTGGGGCGCAGCTTCATGTCCAGTTTCTGTCTCAGCTGACAGGAGCAAAGTCTTTTACTCTTGTAATTCTGTGGCTGCTGTGGGAGTACCCAAGGCCACGTCTCTAGCAAGTAGAACCTACTGGAAGTAAGGAGGGCATCTGGTTCCATGAAAGGGGAGAAAGGATGGTTATTCAGAGGCAGCAGATTTCCTCTTGGGCCAATGCTGGGCTTGGGCTTGTTCATCATTCGTTCACTGTTTATAGGATATCTAGTATGTTCAAAGCCCTATGGACCACAAAGGTAAGTTGGCCTCTGCTCTCATGGCCTCTGTTCTAATAGACCTTAGAAGAGGCAGGTTTAATCCAAATGGAAGGAAAAAGTACAAATGTACAACTGTGACAAGTGGTACAAAAGAAGGACAGGTCACCCTACTGCCAGCCATGAGGGGATGAGGCCATATGATCAAGCTGAGATGGGAAGGAAGAGCAGGTGTTGAGTGGTGATGAGCAGCATAATCTGGGCACAGTGCTCGGTGTGGGATGGGCAGGAATCATATGAAGAATGGCAGTGAGGTTGGTCTGACTGCAGAGGGACACGCAGTGGGGAAGGGCATTTAGGATGAGGTTGGGAGGTAGAAGGAGACTCACTTGCGACTTACAGGGGTTTGGTCCTCTTCTCAGGTGGAATAGGAAGGCACCAAAGGGTACGGACCATGAAAAATGGGATGGTAGATGCATTAATAGTTGAAGGTGGAGAGGAAACAACAGTGGCCTCTTCAGAAAGTGAATCTGATGATGATGGTGGTAGTAATAGAATAATAATGATGTCCCATGCATTGTTTTGGACACTACTTACATATTCATTTATTGAACCCGCATACAATCCTGTGAGGTGGGCACTCATTATCCCCTTTTTATATATGACAAAACTGAGACAGAGAGAATAAGAGAGCAATTGTCCAAGGTTACAAAGCTAGTAGGTGATGAATGGGAGTGATTTCCAAACACTTAAAGAAATTAATCTCTAAAAGAATTCATAGTACAAGGAAATGATGTCAAAGAGAGACTGGGGCTGGGCCCAGTGATACAGCCTGTATTCCCAGCACTTTGGGAAACTAAACTAAGAGGATAGCAAGTTTAAGCTCAGCCTGGGTATGGTAGTGAGGCCCTGTCTCAGTGCAAAGGCCCTAGGTTCAATTCCAAATACTCCACAAAAATACTGATTATTTCAGATAATGAGAAAACCTATGAGGAACAGACAACAGGGCAATGTGATGGCCTGTGACAAGCAGCGGGCAGTGCTTCTCTAGATAGGACAGTCAGAGAGCCTCTCTGAGACGGCAAGTGACACCAGCAACAATCTGTGACAGCCGAACCACAATCTTGGAAAGAGGCTTCCAAGAAGAGGAAAGTGACACAAAGAGCTTAGGGTAAGGGCAGCCCTGGCAAGTTCACAGAACAGAGAGAGGAAAGGCTGCATTGTTCTGCATGAGTAGGAAGACGTGAGGACAGAGGTGATGAGCACAGGGACACACTTCTGAAATCTCAGGTCCCAGGCCCTTGTGGATTCTGTCAAGGAGTTGTCGTTTCAGTAGGAACTGACAGTGAATCACTGAAGGGTTTTCAAGCAGTGAGACTTAGCCTGACAGGTTTTTTGCTGTTGTTATTTTATTTTAAATGGTATTGTGGATCCAATCAAGGCCTTCCCTTTGAGCTACATCCCATCTCCTTTTTGTTTATTCAAGAGAGGATCTTGCTAAATTGGCCAGTCTGGATTTAAACTTACAGTCTTCCTGCCTCAACTGCCCAGAGTACTAGGTGTGCATTACCACTTGCAGCTGTTTTGTTTTGTTTGCAGTACTAGGGATTGAACCTAGCCTCGTGTATCTCCAGCCACCAAGCTACATCTCCATTCCTCTTCAGAATTTTATTTTGAGGCAGGGTCTTGCTAAATTGGGCAGGTTATCCTTGAACTTGTGATCATCCTATTTGAGTGGCTGGTTTTATAGGCATGCACCACTGTACTCAGTTGGTTTCTTTGGTTGGTTTGGGGTATGTGTGTGTGTTTGTGTGTGTGTCCTAGAAATCAAACTTTGGACCGTATACATGCTAGGCATACACTCTGGGTAATCTCCCCAGTCCTATTATATGTTAAAGAGAGTACCGTACTTGCTTTGAGGAGAATTTGCTCTGTTTTATTTATTTATTTTTGAGACAAGTTCTCACTCTGTAGTCTAGGCTTGTCCTAAACTCACTATGTAACTCAGATTGGCCTTCCTCCTGCCTCAGTTTCCCACGTACAAGAATGTGTTCTTGAAGACAAAATACTGGAGGACTAGTTTGTTGTGCTATGTTGGATTAAGGAAGAGATGAGAGAAGAGGTTGATTACAATATGTTTTTGTTAACAGATCAGATGTGTGGGTTGAGAGAAAGGAAAATACAGGATAAATCCCAGACTTTCTGCCTGAATGACAAGGTAGAAGCCAGGATAGTTACTAAATTGAAGAAGCCTGTGGGAGGAACAGGTTTGGGTAGGAGCTGGGAGTGAGGCAGAAAGCTAAGTCAAAAGTTGTGTTGCTGATGTACCACGCTTATTATTCCTCTTAGATATATAACGAGAGGCTAAGACAGTGACTAGACAGACAGGTAGGAGTCCAGAGGTGGGATCAGGGCTAAAGATCTTAAACTGAGACTCTTTTAGGTATATATGTGGCAATTAGAATCACAGGACTGGGTCACCAGGAAAATAAGATGCAGAAAATAGATCCAAGAGGTATCCTGGAGTCCCTCGACATGCAAAGACTGGACAGAGAGATGAAGGCCAGCATTGTACGATGAGAGAAAAAGCCAAGGAAGGAGACTTTGACAAGAACCTCCATCGGGCTCAGCTCCACTGACCAACCTTGTAACCTCAGGCAAGTTGCTTCCTTTCGGAGGATCTCAGCTTCTCCTTTGTAGACAGGGACACGATCATGCCCATCACTAAGGTATCTCCAGTTTAGTCGCCCTGTGATATTTCCAGAAGGAGCAGCAAAGACTCCAGTAGCCACTTGCCAGTGGGAAAAATCAAAGTTCAGTCTAACCCTTGTTTCCAGCTCCTACAATTGGCTCAAATCAGACAAAATCCAGATACAACAAAGAACCACCCAACATCTATCTTCAAGTGTGTGGGATTGGCAAGGTCATGGTGACATTTAATAGGAGCCAGACTCAGCCACTTGACAGCTGTGTGACCTCTTCCCAGTTACTTATCTGTAGACAGCAACCAGCAACACACCCTGTGAAGGATCGTCGATAGACCTAAACCAGGGAGCACGTGACATATCCTGATCAGCTCCCGCCATGCACATGATCCATGCAGTGACCTTTCTGCCTTGGGAATATTTCTCCCACAAACAAGAAAACAGGAAGCCCAAGGTGGCTCTGTCCTCACAAAATAATGCAGTCTTGCTGCTGGACACCCCCAGGGTTCCAGGCCTGCATCACCTGAGCTAATCATGAGAACTAGGAATCTGCAAAGGCTGACCAGGTCGCCTACCCGGAGCACAGGCGTGTGTGAAGCAAGCAATGAAAGGAGGGAAGTAAGGAGAGACCAGATGACTTTTAAGCGTGACCATAGCTGTGGACTTGAGCCTTTTCCCAGTCTGCACTAATTCAGCTGGGGAAGAGCGGTGATACGACAGTAGGAAAATGCTTTAGCAGAGAGCAAGTTGGAATTTGGGCCAATGTATTCAACCCCAATAATGTTTTTGGCTGTGTCTCCTGGAAACAGTCCTAGGAAGAAGGCAGGAACTGCAGTGGCAGCCACTGGAGGGGTCACTGAGCAGGAGAACTGGATGCCCAGAGGGCCCTGTGACGTTTAGATAAGTAGCTTCAGTTAGTAGGCAACTTCAACGTAGCAGGCACTGTGGTAGGTACAGCAAGGCAGATGAACATACTCCTATTGAAAAGATGAGGAGACTGGGGCCAATAGAAGAAAGCAAGCCAAGGTGCCCAATGTCACCCTGCCCCTTGCTCCTGAAGACATGAAAGAGGTGGGCCCCCATTTGTAGCCTTCATGATCCTGCCTGATCTGGTGTTTTCTTTGCTAGCTGCACCAGCCCCTTCCTCCCTCTTCTTACCATCTTAGGGTCTCAGGGTCTTGATGGTCTGGAGCTTCCCCTTCTTGGATGGCCCTGCCATCCATTGGATCTCCACAGTAGTTCCCAGGAGCCTTGATTAAGCCTCGGAAAAGGCTGAAGTCTCCATAAGACCCCACAGAACGGCTTGTCCTTTGCCCTTCCCTGTACGGCCTTCACAGCCATAATAATCACTGTTTATTTATTTGTTTGTTCATGTACCCACACAGTGCCTGTGCCTAGATGGTTAATACTTACTTGTTGATAAGATCATGAGCCCTGAACATGTAAACAATGAGTGAGCCCACAATTTCACTTGGAGACAAGAATTTGTATAAGGTACCATCTCCCTTGGAGTCTATAAAAGCTGATTTAAGCAGTTTTTTCTAATCACTGGGACACTGCAAAAAAAGGGGGCAGACTGGGAGTGATTCCAAGATGTAAGTACAGGGAGATGGGCAGCCAGCTCCATGAATGGGTCAGGCCCCGGGAAATGTAGGTTTCTTTATTACCCCCAACCCCCCACAATCTGACTTCCAACCATAGCTGCCACTTTTCTGGTTCATGCAGAAAAGAGACATGGAAAAGATGGTCCAACTAGGTTCTCATCTCACAAGGGGAACTGTTGCCCTTTCACTTCTGCTCTGAAGTGAGACACATCCTGTGTGCCAGACTACCAGAGATGCCCCCGTCCTCCCAGTGCCAGCCACCCTTGGCAGCCAGTTTGATGACCAGGAATAGCACGGCCTGGGGAGCCAAAACTGGACACATGGTTCTTACGACAGTAAGAGGGGCCTAGGTTCCAGCCCTGCCCGCCCTTGTTCCCAGCAGGTTGCCCCACCATGGAGGCCACCCTACCAGGCTTCTCTCCCATGCCCTCTCTCATTCTCTCTAGGAGGGAGTCTTAGGACTAGAGAACGTAGCTGGGTTCAATGCCCCCTCTGCCAGGGAAGTGCTTGACAATCCTATTTCCCGCCACAGAAGTGGGGGGGGGGGGGGGTCTCACCACCTGCTGCTGCCGGTGAGGAAGAGAGTGCATACATTTGCTCGGGGCTCAGTATGCAAGCAAGTGCTTCCCACTCTCTTTCTTCTGCTTTCATTTCCTAAGCTTCAGACTCGAGTAGCAGACAGATTCTTCATGCCCCTGCCAAGCACGTTCAACATGGAATGTCGGGGCCTAAACAAGGAGAATGGGTATGGCATTGCTTTAAAACTATTAGGCTGGTAGTAGCTTGGTGGTTAGAGCGCTTGCCTACCAAATGCAAGGCCATGGGTTTGATTCTCCAGCACCACATAACATCAGGAACATGGGAAGGCAGGAGGATTGCCAGGAGTTTATGGCCAGCCTGGATTACGTAGTGAGTTTAGGACCAGCCTAGGCTAAAGAGCAAGACTTTCTCTCAAAAATAAAATAAAACTACTGGGCTGAAAGCCTAGTACAGTGGTGTGCCCCTGTAGTTCCAATTATTCCAGAGGCTGAAATAAGAGGAGTAGGTAAGCCTAAGAGCAGCCAGGGCAGCATACCAAGACTCTGTCTCCAAAATATATATATATATATATACATACATACATATATATATATATATATTATATATATATATATATATATATATATATATATATATATATATATTGGACTGAGGGTATAGTTCAGTAGTAGGATATTTACCCAGCATGCATGAGACTTTGGATTTAATCCCTAGCAATGCAAAAGATAAAATAAAATTATTGAGCACTTTGTACCACCCACTTTCACAAGGCTGTGTCAGATCCTCACCATGACCCTTTGAAAGAGGCCTGAGAATCACCACCATCATTCTACCCCAAACCTGTGGTTCCTGAAGCAACCAGACTTGCTTAGAGTCACACAGGTAGCTGGCATTAACATCAGAAAATACCTCAGACTATGCAGTAGCTCAGTTTGCAAAATGTTTTCATTGTCCTTATCTCCTAGATTTTCATACCGGCCCCCAAGTTCTGCAGTGAAGGCTTCATGGTTTTGTTTGGGGATATGGCAACAGATGCAGGTCAGGGTGGTTTCAGGAACAGGCACAGGGTAATACAGTGGAGAAACAGGAGGTTGAGTCTGGGAGCAGAGTTTCTGTCTCCCTGAAGAGAAAAGAGGTCATGAAAGAGGATCATTCCCCTGCCTGTCCTATCTGAAGTGCTGGTCACCACCTTAGCGTTTAGGAGTGTTTAGAGCTCATTGTTCTGTCCCGATTCAGAGCCAGGAAGGGCAAAGCCCAACGGATGAGCAAGCAGGGCCCCACCTGGCATGACCCCAGAAGACAGGCTGGCTCAGGGCTTCTAAACAATGGGTCATTTATTGCTCTGGTTTGCAGGAACTTGACAACTCTCGGAACTCTGTTGTTGAAAGTGTGGAGCAGGTCTGGAGATCTCTCTGTCTGTCTGTCTCTCTCTCAGTTTTGTTTTCAGCCACTTTCTCTGGAGTAATCTGGTGTCAAAGCCCCCTAGCCCTCTAGCATCCTGTCGCCTCCAGTACTCTTCACTTGCTGGGAGAACTCACAGGAAACTGTCAAACACCAGTCCTGTTCTCCTCCATTTCTGTAGTGCTTACATACCACCCACAGAGACCTCTCCTGTAGCACCACAGCTGCCATGCTGTGTGTTTATTTTTCTCTACTAGGAGGTCAAGGATCACCCTGGTCCAGCTTTGCTTAAAAGTTAGCTGAATTAATGAATTCAACCAATTCTAAAGAAACACCTAATTTCCTTATTTTTCTTTCTTTCATTCTTTCTTTCTTTTTCTTTCTTTCCTTCTCTTTAGACAGGGTCTTGCTCTATAGCCCAGGTTGGTCCGGAACTCACTATGGAGCCCAGGCTGGCCTTGGACTCACCACAATCCTCCTGTCTCAGCCTCCTGAGAGCACCTAATTTGTGATGCACACTTTCAGTGGGGGGTCCAAGGATGAACAAGATGTACTCTTTGTCTTCAGGGTACTCTGAAGAGTCGGGCTAGAACAAGAAAAGCAAAGGAGAAATCTAACAGCCATGCCACAACACGAGCCCCAAATGCCACTAGGATTCTAGATTTGGTTCTGTCTACAACTTGGCATGCACTCTAAGCAGGTTTCTTAATCACTCTGGCCTTGGATCATGGCGAGAGCAATCACTAAAGCATACTGGAGATTAAGCTGCCATCAGGGAAGTATTCAAATCTCCATATCCAAGGGCAGTGGCACATTCCTCTTGCAAAGAGACAAGCCGAGAGGCCCCTGTGTGACCCTTTTATTGGACTAGAATCTAGTTCTTGGTATCACAACCTAACACTTGACACTGAATATCTCTTTGTTGTAGGGGCTGTCCTGTGTGTGCATAGAGGGTCACAACATCCTCTGAAGTTGTGGAAGCCCAAAGCATCTCCAACCATTAATTATCAAATGTCCCTAGCAGGCAAAACCACTTTCAGTTGAGAATCCTTGGCTAGCTTTGGTTCTTTTCTAGGATCGTATATGTGGGCCTAGAAAAAGAATCAGGATAGTTTTTGCTTTGTTTCTAAGAGACAGCATCTTCTGCTATGTTGCCTAGATTGGCCCTAAGCTCCTGGGCTCGAGCAATCCTTCTGCCTTAGCCTCTCAAGGCTCTGGGGCTCTCGGCATGCACCAGTGCACCTGAGACTGGGTATTTTGAATGAGCAGTACAGTAAAAACATCTCCAGTTTGCCTTTGGCAGAGCTTTTCCCACCTTCTCCAGATCATCCATCTTGTCTATACTCAGGTTCTGAGACCTAGCGTGAGGAACAGCAGGGCATTTCATCTTGAAAAGTGACCACTTCCTCACTTTTTTTTTTTCCTCACACTCTCCCCAAACAGCACCTGATCATGCCTACAGTGTGCTCTCAGACTATAGGGATGAGAAGAGCCTAGAGCATGAATGACTAGTGCGCAAATCAAGGGCCACCATAGCAGTACAGTGGTGGAACAGAAGGTTCGAGGAGCAAGTAAACCCTGGGCACGCTCAGGGATTACCCTTGGTAGCATGGCATGTCTCAACAGACTTGTCACGAGACACAGAAGCAGAATGTTCACACAAAATGAGAAATTGTTACTAAGAAAACTATAAATAAGCTCTCTAGCACTGCTTGCTCTTGGTTAATTTAAAATTCTTTACTTAGCTTTTCAAAAAAATTAAATACCTAGGAATAAACCTAACCAAGGAAGTGAAGGACTTATACAAAGAAAACTATACTACACTGAATAAAAGAAATTGTAGAAGACATCAGAAAATGGAAAGACATCCCCTGTTCTTGGATAGGCAGAATTAATAGAGTCAAAATGACCATACTGCCCAAAGTGATATACAGATTTAACACAAGTCCCATCAAAATACCAACAACTTTTTTTCACAGAACTTGAAAAATCAACCCTTAAATTCATATGGAACTAAAGGAGATCTAGAATTGCCAAAGGAATCCTGAGTAACAAGACAAAGGCAGGAGGCATTATGATTCCAGACATCAAGTTACATTACAAAGCAACAGTTATAAAAACTATATGGTTGACCAGTGGAATATAACTGAATAGAGGCAAACTCAAATACCCTCAGCTACCTGATCTTTGATAAAGGAGCCAAAAGCATACACTGGAAAAAGGACAGCCTCTTCAACAAATGGTGCTGGGGAAATTAAACATCCACATGCAGAAGAATGAATCTAGACTAACACCCCTGTCACCATGCACCAAAATCAAACCAAAGTGGATCAAAGATCTAGATATTAAAATTAAAACATTGTGAACATTCTGGGAAGGCAAATTAGGTAAAAATCTAAAAGTTACAGGTGTAGGCAAGGACTTTATTAATAAGACACCCAAAGCAAAATAAAAAGCCCCCAGAAGTAACAAATGGAATTATTTTAAATTAAAAATTTTCTGCACAGCAAAGGAAATTATCAATAGAGAAAACCAGCAGAGTGGGAAAAAATAGTTACCACGAGTACTTCAGATAGGAGGCTTGTAACTAGAGTATCCAAGGAAATAAAGAAAAATAAACCCCTTAAAATCAAAGATCTGATTGAAAAATGGGCAAAAGAAATGAATAGGCAGTTCTCAGATGAACAAGTTCAAATGGCCAGTAAATACATGAAAAGGTATTCAACACCCTTAGCCATTAAAGAAATGCAAATCAAAACATCGCTAAGATACCATCTAAGATACGATTCAGAGAGAATGGTGTATATCAAGAACTCAAACAGCAATCCGTGCTGATGGTGTTGGTACAACCACTACAGAAAGCAGTACAGAAGTTTCTCAAAAGACTGGAAATAAGCATCCCCTTTGATCCAGCAATACCTTTCTTGAAATTTTTCCAAAAGAGTTAAAAGCATCATATAACAGAGATACATGTATACCCATGTTTGTAGTGATGCAACTAACAATAGCTAAAATGTGGAAGACACTCAAATACCCATCAACAGACCAATGGACACATATATTGTGGTATTTGTATACAATGGAATACTATTCATCTATACAGGCAGATAGGTTTGAGACCTTTGTAAATGGATGCACCTTGAGACCATCATGCTCAGTGAAGTGAGTCAGACACAGAAGGTTAAATATCAAATGGTTTCTCTAAGATGAGTAACCCAGATCACAGTCCTTTCATAGAATTTAACGGGAGAGAAAACAGGAACTAGAGGTGGAGAGGGAAGGTGGGGGAGGGTCAGAAGGGGGAGGGGAAGGATTCGTAATTCTGCCATGACATATATGTGCAAAAAACACTGAAGTTGAACTTAAACATTATGTATCACATATACACATATCAAAAGGGGGAAATAAAACATAAAATCTCTACTTTTGGACATCACACAGCTGGGCAATGCACTATTAGATTCCCATTAGATAATACCTGATGTGAGGGTTATGATTACAGTTGCCTAAGTTACTTTTCAGGGTCCTGAAGGCCACTTTTGCTGAGAATTCTGGTTTGTTACTGAGGCCTGTAATGGGTGACTAGAATGGGATGAAAGGCTTGACATCTCTGTGTCCTTGTTGTACCTGTCCCCTTTGTTCTAACCTTTGGATCAGATTCTACTCAGCTCTGCATTTAGATATGCTGGTCATTTAAAATGTTTTATATAAGACTATAGTATAGGACTAATTTGGCCCATTGCCCAATGGAGCTGGTCTGTATTCTTTTTCTACCATTTTTTATTACTTTATATATGCAATACACAGTGGTTACATTGAGCTTGAGAATATTGTGATCCCCTTCATCACCCCCCTTGATTCCTAATATGTCACCCATTTGATTCTATAAAATGCCTGTATTCTGGGTTTCTCGTATTATAGACACCATGAGGTGTTTAACTTTCTGAGTTTGAATTAAGTCACTGAGCATGATGGTCTCAAGTTGCCTCCATTTATCTACAAATGCTTCAAATCTATCTGTCTTTATGGAAGAGTAGTACTCCATTGTGTACATATATCACATCAGTTTATTGATGGCTATTTTGGCATCTTCCACAATTTAGCTGTTGTCATTTTAATTCTTTTGGAAAGATTCCTCAAAAAACTGAAAATAAGTATTCCATTCAGTCCATGTATTCATTCTCCCCTTGTTTCTGTTCCCATCCTTGTGCTTCTTCAGAAGCCACATCTCCAGTACCCAAGGTCCTTTGGCCCTATTATAGAGACCACACCCACAGGCTGGAATGCTCTGTAAAGGATGATGGTGCCAGATACTCCAAAATTTAACAGCCTCTAGGAAAAGTTGTGACCACCCAGTGGTCAAGTCAATTGTAAAAGAGAACATCTTTTGATGCCTCCTCCCCTCCCAATAGGAATTATTAGATTTTAATCCACTCCAACAAACTAATAAAAATCTGCTGCTCTTGTCTCTGAGCATCTCCAGCAATTGCTACTCTCTTCAGCTGAAGCCCCAGTTCACCTGAAATCTCCCACCCCAATAAAGCTTTACCTGTGCAAGCATGTGTAGGCTTTGGAATATTTGGCCCAATTGCATTTCCTCTGTCTCTGAGTCAAAAAATCCCATCATTCAGTATCACTAGGGTTGAATGAACATCAAAGGCATTAGGGAAATGTTTCTCAAGATGCCATGAGTTTAAAAATAAAAAATTTTCCAACTCTTAGGAGACATCTGAAGAATATTGAGTGGGGTGGAACCGAGCCCGGCTAAGCAATCTGGTACAATCCGAAGAGCACAGAGAAGAGGTAAAGGTCTAAGTTCTACTGTAACTACTCCCAGCTGCTTGAGGAATCAGAGGACCTGGAGTTCACTTTCCAGTTAGCCTTCCCACTGGCTGAGCAGGGAAGAGGCCCGGAATCTTGTGGTCCCACTGTTTCTCAAAGCCTCATTGCCAAGTGAATTCGGATGACAACTCCTGGGCTCAGTGACTCCCCACGTCCCCTGGCTCCATAGTTCTTATAAGAACTATGTGCGGATTCACCGAGGAAACAGATGGATCTTGCTGCAGCCAGAGAAGCAGATGGAGGTCAAATTTGAACACTCGTAGGACCAAGTTCCTGGCACTTGCTTTGCTAAAAGCAACTGTTTAAGCCACACAGCATCCCAGGCCAGTGTAGAGCAAGTACATGGCCACAGCCTAAAGGATGGGCAGACCGAAGCCGGCAGCTGCAGGTCAAAGAGAACCAGATGGGAGAGGAGATAGGAGCCTGATCCCTGCTAGAGAGTCTGTACGTGAGGCCATGTCCACACATTACATGGCACCTGTGTCCATGCAGGGCTGCACACACATGTAATACAGTCGGGCATCCCCAGCTTGGACCCCATAACACAGCAATAGGTGGCACTTCACTGACCCGGGGAGTGAGGAGGGCAGCTCAGTCAGCAGGAACTGGGCTCTGGGATCCCACAGACCTGATTCCCAGACTTGCTGTTTGTTAGCTCCACCTCCTGAGGCCTTTCACCTCTCATCTGGTATGTCAATAAAATTCCATAGTGAAAAGATAGATGAATATGCCACATTTCCCAGGACACTGGAAACACTCAAAATACGGAGCAACCATTATTGTAACATGTACTTGAAGTTTTTAGGCACAGAAGGAGGCTTGCAAATTGGCTCTCGTTCAGTTTTTTCTTTCACTATTCACATCTCTCTTCGTAAAGACTCACAGATTTGTTTAGTGTCTCGGGCACCTGGTAGGTACTCCTTCCTTTTAATACCAAAGAGTCCATTTCAGAGTCCCCTTCCCACCTTCTATGCTCCCCACCATGGTACTAGGGGTTGGACCTAGAGCCTCGTACATACTAGCAATGACTCTACTTTAAAAATTTTTTTTTCTAGAGCAGGGGATTGAAGTTAGGCATGCTAGGTGAGTGGTCTACATTCCAGCCCCCAATTTCAGTTGTTTGGATGGGTCTTTCCCACAAAGGAGATATAGGCTGTTGTGCCCAAAACTGTCCTGTCGGCCCTCTGTATTCCCAGGATCCACTCATCTCAGATACAAAATCTCTGACAAGTTTGTACTCACATGTACAGGCTTCCTCCACTATTCCCTAAATAATACACTATATCATGCACTACATAGTAGCATATAACTAGTTACAAAGTAATTTCATTGCAGAAGATATTACATGTAGTCTAGACACGACTTAAAAGTATACAGGGGGACATGTGTAACTTTACAGGCAAATACTACACCATTTTATGTGAGGGACTCAGCATCTGTGGATCATAGTATCCTCAGAGAGAGTCCTAGAACCCCTCCCCACGGCCCAAAGGACAACTGATCCCTTGGTCTCAAAAACTCATTCAATCAATGTACACAGACTGGTGCATATGCCAGAAGGAATACTGCAAGGGGCTAGACAGAGACAGGAGATCTGGTACCTGCTATCAGGAACTGTCAGACTAGTTAGCTGAAACAGATGCAGCAGGTAAGTACAACGTCACTGTACTAGAGAGCCGTAACAGAAGAGTGTGTGCGTGTGTGCTTATGTAGTAGAGGACGTAGGTGAGGCCACATAATGTCTACTTCACAGGTGAGGAATAGGCTAATGAACGGGAGGGCTAAAGTTTAAACCTGAGTCCTTTGGCCTCCTGTATCTGGGAAGCAGGAATGAGTAAACAGTTCTGAGAGAGGTTAGAAAGGAAAGTGGGAGAACTGGGAGATGATGGAGAAGGAAGGTATGGAGTTAAGCTGCAGATTCTGGCTTGGAGAAGTCAATGGAAGGAAATAAGCCTCAGAGGAACATGGAAGAGCAGGCAGTGGGAACCAAGGTTCGAGAGCGGGTCTACTTGAGGTCCAGTTGTGAGAGGCAAACAGCTCAGTGTTCTAACTCACAGCCTTCCCCTCCTTCTGCAAGATCGTTCTCTGAGTCTTCTGTGGACAAGCAGCAGAAAGTGGGGCAACTGTTGGCCATAGACACTGGATGCCGAGGATCACAAATGATCATGCCATGTGATCTCAGCGGGCCAGCAGCTGCTGTGTCCGGCATCATCATTCAGGAAGCTGGCTTGGACATGTGATAAAGATTCCCATCTGGGAATGTGAGAACAGCCAATTGAGTGAAAGTCACAGTTTACCACCTTCTATTAGTGAATCCTTTCATATACATCTGTCTTGTATCAACAGCCACATTTCAGGACTTCTAAGCAAGTTCAAATGGAATATCATGTGCAAAGGTCCTAAGTGGAGCTGGCAAGATTCCAGGGGCTGCACAATGGCAAAGCAGCCGTACAACAGTCCATAGACCAGGTCATGGAGAACCATGTGGGCTGCATCCATAGTTTTCTTGTTTGTTTTTAGCTGGGATGTCAATCCAGGGCCTGGTGCGTGCTAGGAAAATACCACTGAGCTATATCCTGGCCTCACATCTAAGATTTTCAAAGTCCAAGTTTTCAGAGACTTTCAAATAAGTGGCAGCAACAACTGAGGCACTTTTAAAAAAGCCTCCAGCTACAGAGTGGAGAATGCCTGGTGTGAAGCAGGTTTCCTAGGGACAAAAGAGACAGACAACGGGCTGGACTTGATGCAGTGGTACAAGCCCTGAGATGGGAGAGGTAACAACAGGCGGGCAACTCAAGCTGGAGAGATGGCAGTGGAGTAAGTCGTGGCAACTGCCAGCTTCTGCCCTCCCGAGCCTGTGGTCCTCCTCCCCACTACTGAGCAGTTAGAGCAAAGAGCTAGGCTTGAGGAACAGTGCTGAGCCTTATCCTATCAAATAGTGGGACCTAATCAAAATTAGAGTCAAGAGCAGCTTTCCTTTGACATGTTTCAGAATGCCATGATGCCTGCATTCTGGGGCTGGGATCGTGCATTTTGCAGGCTTCTTCTCCAACGGCATAAGCCTATAGTTAGTTGCCTAGTGTATTGTACTGGTTCTTCTTCCTGAGTGGAAGTGTCCTTGCTCCTGCCCAAAGGCCTATGAAAAGAAATGTCAGCTCAGCAAGACTCTAAATCAGTGTCTCCTGGAGTTCTCACCATCAGTGACTATTTCATTGACCTGGTAGAAATGCCCAGTCCAAGATGGTGCTGCTGCTGCTGCTGGGAACGAGGCTGGAGACAAAGATGCTGCACATGGATTTTATTTGCTTCTTATATATACAGATATAAACAGCTGTTGTGAGTCTATGATACATTATTTCACAGAATTACCTTACACACTGTGCATACTTCTGGGCAGGAAGTAGCAGACTCTGTTCAGATTATTCCACTAATAGTAGAGGAAAAGGACAGTAACAAGAGCCACCCTCTCTCCGTGGACATTCATGGGGGCTGCTTGCCCCCCTTCCCAGACACTGGAGCCTTCCCACAGACAATCTGTGCCTCCCACCTGCTCTGGGCACTTGCTAACAGAATCTGGGTGGCAGTAGCAGCAGCAGCTGCTTCCAAAGTCTTTCTCCTGGAATAGAATAATATTTGTGGGAAGACCGAAAGAAGAAATGGCCTCCACTCACAGACAGTGGGAAACTGACACCCAACACTGACAATCTGATGAAGATCTTCTTTCTCCAGTATGAGCATGGCCTTCCCAGCCGGGTGCAGCCTGGCTGGCTTCATGGGGCGCTGGCGTGCATCTTCTCCAGACAACTTGTCCAGAATGTGACCAGCCGGTTGTCACGGTTGATGCAGAAATCTGTGAAGTCCTTCAGCAGCCGATCAGCAAACTTCTCATCCCCTGTGGCGCTAGAGCGCCACGTCTTGGTCAGCATGGTATTGTAGGCCCAGTTGTAGCCAACCCGCTCCTCGCAGAACATGTTCTGGTTGCTGGAGCTGGTGGAGTTCCGCCGCCGCCGCTGCTGCCCAGAGAATTTGCGCTTGGAGTAGGGCAGCTGTAGAAACACTGTCCCTGGAGGGGAAGGGCAGGATGTGTGTGGCAGCTAAGCCCACTTGTAGTGGCCTGAGGGGATCACAAGTCTGTCATAGGGCCCCACCTGCCCAACTTTCTGTTCCCAAATTCCTCACCTGTAACGTGGATGTACTGAGGCTTGTTCTCAGCAGGGAAGTTAAAAGCAGAGGCAGAATATTTATCTTGTACAAACCCAAATCTAAGGGAAAGACAGCAACATACACTGGTTAAAGCCTCCCTAGCTAAAGGGATGGGGTGGAGGATAGTGTGGCTAATAAGACTCTCAGACAGCCTGAGATAAAGGGACATGGAATGATCCCATTCTGGGTAGACTATGCATGCAGTTTATTTTTAGCACTTCCCAACCTCCATCCCTTCCAACACTGTGGCTCCCTAGCCCTCTGGTGCCCAGCAGCCTTTCACTTCCTCAGTCCACCATGTCATTGAAATGAACAACGCCTGCTTCACCCAGCCTCATCTCTGCAGAGCCACACCCTCCCTCCGGCCACATCCTCCCTTCCCCCAACCCCATCCTCAACCAGACCACCTCTGTCCTGGCTGGCTGCATCACTCAACCACAATTGACCTTGGCCATACCTATCTACCATTCCCCACTGTTCTCATGCTAAGTATGATAGAAAGGGTCTTAATGAAGGTCATGAACTGATATGGAATGAAGCATCTCAATTGAAATCCTTTTCTTAAAAGTGAGAAACACCAGTCTGGGGCTTGCTGCTTTGCTCTGCTCTGGAAATGGGCAGGAGGAGACATTTTTCATCTATGAATTGTTCTGTTCCACTTCTCATCTATGGCTTGTTCTATTCTTGGTTCTTCTATTTCCATGAGGCACATTTATTATAGCCCTACCTGCTAAGAGCTGAAAAGGACGTGCTAACAGATGTGGCTCCTGGCCTCTAAGTCTGAGGCATTTATGTAATGAAGGCAGAGCTAAAGGAGTTAAGATGTCTGCCTCCCTTCCTAAGCTGAGCTCCTCAGGGAGGTGCTGCATCATGTCTTCTAAGCTGCTACTTTGCGCTGGCACTCCAAAAGCATTTACCAAAGAATAAAGTCATGTATGCAAATGAAGTGGAGAGCCTAACGTGCACTGCAAGCTCCCTCCTCTTCAGGCTGCCTCCCTGGTGTGCAGGGATGGTCGGCCTCGGCTTTCTTTCTAACTTCCAACCAAGCCTTCTGATGTACTCAGCACCATCAGCCTGACCACACTATTCTTACCGCATTTCTTTCTTAGGCCACCAGACCTTTATTTTACTAAGCACAATTCAACAACATGGTCCCTGGCCATCTCTCTGCCCTCCTAGGAGAATACAAGCCATGATTTCAAGTAAAGCAGGGACTCCCACCCTGGGGAGACAGATGCACGAATCTCACCCCAACTACCTGAGGAAGTTAAGGAGGAGCTGGGAGCCACATCAGAGGGAATAGAGGCAGAATGGACACTTCTAGCTTTCACTGAGAGGGTCTTATGGGTGAGCTTATCTGTCATTTCAGAGCCACAGTCTCACGGATAGTTTCACTCCATGCAAAGGCTACAATTACAATAACTACTCTGGGTAAGGCACCTGTCCACCGTGGAAGTAAACAAAGATGAGAAAAACACACAGCACTACCCTCAAGAGGTCCTTATATCAGTGTAATGGACAGACAGAGTGTTTAGAAGAAAAAGGAAGAGGAATTCAGAATGGAGGGGCGTGGGATCCATGGCAGAAAGCTCTGCCAGCTCTAGAGGGTGTGACATCCTAAGGTGGCAGGATGAAAGGTGACACACAGCTGAGCCTGGTGCAGTGGTACACTGAGACTAGTTCAAGGGTGCATAAGGAAATCAGAGGGTGGAATAGACAAGCTGGAGAGGAGAAGGTAACAGTTTAGAAGAAATGTGACAATGATCTGGGCTGAGAGAAATTAGCAAGAACCTTCTGTGAAGAAAAATACATATATTTGGCAAGTAGAGGGCACGTGCCAAGTGGTATAGAGTTAGCAAAGTGCAGTGGCTGCTTGGGGAGGTAGGAGGCAAACGGTGTGTGAGCTGCTACAAACTCATCAATGAGCTGGGATCTTCCTGATGACCACTGTCTCCTGCAGATTCACTAGGCAAACCCAAAAGGCCTGCACTGGGTGAGAAAATGAAGGCCTGACAGTTCCAGGACTTGCCATGGAATTTCCATGGTTTCTCAGCCAGAAGCTGCTAGAACTGGGTATGGGCTAGGTCTTTCTGCCTCCTACATCAAGACCCTTTCCCACTGACTACTCTGTGCTTTCTCTCTGCCGTCCAAATCCGTACCCACTCTCACAGAAAGGAGCAAATACAGCTACCCTGGCATTTCATATCTTTGCTAAGAACCTTGGGATAAGTAGGAAGAGGCTTAAGAGTCTGGACATCACCCTATGGCTGTTACTGTATGTGTTGGGGATGCAGGTGGTCACAGCTGAAGATGCTGAAATAAGGAGGTGACATGACACTGAAAGTGCACCAGGAAAGTTACTCAAGCAAGAACAGGCTTCATTTTCAACATAATTAATGTGAATGAGAATCAAACACTGACTTAGTGATGCACGCAGTGGTGCAAAAGAAAAGGCTAGGTCTGAGAAAGCCATACCTATTAGATGCCAAGAAGTATCTACGGATATCTTTTGAGTTTTTGGAGGAGGGATACTGGGGATTGAACTCAAGGACTCACACATTGCTAGATAAGTGTTCCATCACTGAGTTACACTCCCATCCCTTTTTATTTATTTTGAAATAGTCTGCTGAGTTGCCCAGCTAGCCTCAAACCTACAAATCCTCAGCCTCCAAAGAGGCTGTGATTATAAAAATGCACCCAGCTCATCTACTGCTTTTAAATCATGTTTTCTAATACATGCCAAAGGTCTCTTGACAAATTAAAATATTTTTCTTCTCTCTTTTTGTGGTACTGGGTATTGAGCTATATTTTCAGTCTTTATTTTTGGAGACAAGCTGTTGCTCTATTGCCAAAGGTGGCCTTGAACTGGCAATCTTCCTGAAGTCGCTGGGATTACAAGTATGCACCCCTGCACCCAGCTATAATTTTTCATTCTAAGTTATCTCCTTGGTAGCTTGGCCCAGGCTTGAGGGCTCTCAGCGCTCTCTCAACTGGAGGAAGGCAATGAGGTCTGAAAAACAACAGCTACAGGAACTGGCATGGCAGTGCTTATCTTTGAAACCAGGGCAAAGAGTCCTGCTGGAGATAAGAAGTGAATTTGTCACTGGTGGAACAGATCCTTTTTCTCAGAAACAAAACAAACTGGGTTTCACTTTAGTAATTGCTACTCCAGATAAATACTGATTCCCTTCAGTATTCCCTCTTGTTCAGGGCCAAACCTGTGAGCAATGGCTTCCTGGAACAGATGCATTCTATCCCAGTATGTTTCTGGTTCAAAGCCTGAAAAGAAAGAATAAGTTGTGATGACAAGATTTGTAATTCTCCCCCTGTCTGGCCTCTATCCTCTTGGTGGTCCTTGTCCACGAAGCCTAGGTTCTGATTTTCCACACTACCTACTTTGGGGAGGACCAGCTTCTATCCTAAGGTCAGAGAAAGGACAATCATGTGTTCATATCATCTCTTCCCCTAAGCTACAGTGGGATCTAGAAAAGTGATAATTTTCTCAGCAGCCAGTGTGAGGTACCAGAACCCAATAAAGATTTGTTCTAATGACATCCTATGCCCAAAACTGAGGAGCATATTAAACTACAAAGAGAATATAAACTTCAAATACACTCAGCTGCTGCTAAGGAACAATAACACCACCAACCATGTTTTTATATTACCAATCTTTCATTCCATGAAAGGAAAGGCAGTATTACAATCTCTGTTTTAGGGAACAGGAAAACTGAAGCAAGTACATATAAAAATGAATTTCTGACAACAGATCATTTGGGGAGGGAGCAGAGTACACGGGTCCCCTCCCCCATTACCACCGCATTGCTCCTTCTGTGGGCTGCTGCTGAGGACCAGGAGCTGAGTGAGGAAGTAGGAGGGGTGAGCAGCCTGTCACATAGCAACAGGCAGCAGAGCCCAGGCCACTCTTGGAGTGGAGGTGCTGACGGCTGAGGAAGCAATTGCACAGATAACCCAAAGACCAGAGATATCTGCAGTGGCTCTGTTACTGTTTCCTATTTGGAACTTTCTAAGGTAGATTTCAGGATTCTGGACAAGTAAAGAGCAAAAAAGAAAAAGGGCTTTGGCTTTAATAATAATTTTTTAAAAACCACATAACACATCCTTGTCAGATTTTAAGATACTGAATTCACTGTTACAGGAACAAGAGATAATAGGAAGAAGGACAGAGCAAAAAATTAACTTGGAGATTCTTATTCCTTTAAACTAGGACTCCTTTCTTTGCTGTAACCATGGCAACCAACAGAGGATGCTCATCTTGAAGACTGGGTTGCAAGTAGCAGCGAAAACCAGCGACTTGCACTAAAATGTCCTTTAATAACAGCCCTGTGATCAATCCTGTACTGGTACAGTGTGGGTGGAAAGCCCCAGAGTCTTGGAGATGGTGTGAGGAAAGATCTCTCTTGTCCCTTCAACATATAATAACACCACAAAGAGCTGCCTGGCTTAAAATTATCTGATAGGAACACAATAAT
Organism: Ctenodactylus gundi; assembly: GCA_004027205.1. Classification (NCBI taxonomy): domain Eukaryota; kingdom Metazoa; phylum Chordata; class Mammalia; order Rodentia; family Ctenodactylidae; genus Ctenodactylus; species Ctenodactylus gundi. The sequence continues at coordinate 214,518 of PVKB01002338.1, forward strand.
CTGGCATTTCAGGACTGCATAAATGGTCCTCTGTCAGCCATGGTGTGAGATTAAACAAGAAAATATGTGCAAAAGGGACTTTGTAAGCTTTACAGATCTTGGAATCTATGGCTGGGGAAGGATTTTGTGCAGCTCACCATCAACTGGAACACTATGTCCATACAAAAATGTCTTTTAAGTTATAAACAAAAAATACACAGATGGGCTCTTGGAAGAGAAGCTGTTTGTAAGGAGCGTGACATGTAAAAGCATAACAGTACTGAGTGTGGCCTGTCCACCTTCTGGCTGGCTCTCTGCTGCTGCCCAAGACAGCCTAAGAAGAAAGCATCTCTTTTGCGTCAAAAGTTGTTTCTTTCACATTTATAATCTTTATGTCCACAGGTTTGGCATCAACTGTAGTTTTTCATTTAAAAAAATCATCTCTAAACTCACTAGAAGTTTTTTTTAGGAAAGATTTTGTGAGTGTGTGTGTGTGTGTGTGTGTGTGTGTGTGTGTATACCCTCCAACAACACACAATGAAAAGGTAATAATGAGCAATGTGTCAAACAGAGCTCATCCTGTGATCCGTCCTAAACCTGGTAGATGAGGACTGAGCGGCAGGTCAGGAGGACCCCTGAGCCCCCTTCTGATGGGTAACCGTGTTCTGATCTGGGTCATACTGTCCTATTCTGAGCTTCCCCTAGCTCTGCTTTGTCTTCCTTGAGACACAAGACTCGAGCCAGACTGCAGGGTTCCAGAAGCTGACACATCCCAGCTTCACACAACAGGATACTACTTGTTTTACTTCTGATGCCCCATTTTTGAGCATTTATGCACAGAAAGGCATATGCAAACCTCCTGTAGGGTTCAAATCTCTGTAGCCCAGACTAGTTACGTTGGAGCATGCAGAAGGTGGCACAGAAGAATGCAGTGCCACTCAAGATTTACAGTGCCTGATGCCATCTTCCATCCACAGCTCCAGGCCTTATAGCAGTCCTCCTGGGGCACGAAGGCAGCTCTAGCCAATCTTGCTTTAGTTATAAGAAATCTCAGGCTCAGAGACATTATGTGATTTGTCCAGGGTTACTTAGCCACTAAGTGAAGAACCAGGATGGAAACCCAAGCCTTTGGCTCCTTGGAGAAAGGCTCTCTCTAGCTTGAGTTAATGAGATTGATACCCAAAGAGGTGTTCTAGGAGTAAAGGTTAATCTTTGAAACAAAGCCTCTTACTGTCAAACAGGTGCTCGCTGCCCTCCTTGATCAAACAACTGATGTTGAGCGGAATGAAGAGCTGGGCTCGAAGAGGATCGCCATACAGGTAACTGGGCAGTGCAAATGGACCTTCCAAAACTGGGACCAGTAAAAAGCCACAGGAAGTGGCTTTCCGATGCCAACCTTGGACCTGACGAGAGGTATAGGAACACTGTGATCTCCAACTTCTCGCAGACAAGAAAAAATACTTTCCATGAAGCAAACCCACCAGAGCAGTAGACATGTTCACTTATTCATGGTCACTGGCTGCAAAGCAGTCCTGGATAGGGAAAAGCTCAATTTCACATCTCAACAAACATTTGAAAACTTAGCTGGGCACACGGTTAGCCTTCATGGCCCAAGCTTCTGCAACATCTGTGATGTTTTGCAAACTGAAATCGCCTTATTTTATTCTAATTTACATATATGTATATTAGTAGTAGAGATTGAGCCCAGTGCTTTCACACCAAACTATACATATTCCCAGTCCATTTTTATTTTTGATTTTGAGAAACAGTCTTACTTAAGTCACTAAGTTGCCTAGGTTGGGCTCAAATTGGCAATCCTTCTGCCTCAGCTTCTCAGAGTGTTAGTATTACAGGTCAGCACCACCAAGCCTGGCTCTAAAACCTTTTTTTAAATCTGTCAGATGCTGGAGGAAAAATATATATGTTAAACCAGACAGACAAAGCTTAATTGCAGAGTGCTTGCATAGTGTGCACAAGGTCTTGGGTTTGATCAGTCCCTAACATATGCGTGCACCGAATCACTCTCACTCTCACTCTCTCACTCTCTCACTCTCTCTCTCTCTCTCTCTCTCTCTCTCTCTCTCTCTCTCACTCTCTCTCTCTGTTTTTCTCTCTCTCAGTAAGTCAAAAGTACCAAACAGGGAAACAATCCACTCAGGCTGGCTGAGAGCAACGTGAAATAAGGCAGGAGATAACTGGGAGCCTTTGGCCAAGTTATCAACCCTGACACATAGAGTGAGAGCCACTCTCTGGGAAATACCCCACAGACCAAGAACAAAAGTTACTGGGCTATAAAGACAAGCTACCCATCAATAATATTTTCTTTTAAAAAAAAGTAGCTATTTTCTAATTTTTGAATTTAAGAGTAGCCTAACCAACACACCAAGACCTCATCTCAAAAAAAAGATAGTTTGACTTAAACAAGTATTATTAGATAAAAAACTACATAACAACAAAATCAAGATCACTAAGGCTTATTCATCAACATTTTTATACTCCGGAAGGCTAAGGTAGGAGCCTCAAGCTCAAGTCTAGCTTGGGCAAATTAGTGACCTAGTAAAACTCTGTCTCAAAATACAAAAATTTTAAAAACAGGCTGGAGATGTAGTTTAATGCAAAAGCCCTGTGTTCGATCCTGGGTACTGCAAAACCATTTAGGCAATACATATTATCATAAAATATGATTTATAAGAAATGTGAACATTATCTTAAAAAATAGCAAAATCATGATTAAAAAAAAGATTAGCAGCTTTCTCTCGGTTCTACATGAATAGCTGTGAGAAGAGCCTTTTAAAGACAGTTGCTAAATTCCTCGGAGGAAATAGGCACTCTTCTTCCTGCCTAACTCGAGCCACATGAGTATATGTGTGAGAGCTGTGGTCGTGTTGTCTTGAGATAAAGTTATCTGGTAGGGCCTTGCAAGAAGGATGCTTATGCCTACTGGGTCACAGGGCAAGCTTGCCTGGAGGGAGCATTTATTCTAGTGTCACCAGCTGAAGAGTTAGTGTCCTCTGTAAGCTGAGCAGGATGAGCAGCTGGCACCTTTTTTTTCCCCTTGGACCTTAAGGATACTTCCTGAATGACAGTCTCTCAGAGGAAGCGGTCCTTGAAGAGGCTAATTCCATATATGGAGGCACACTGAGCCTGTAGGCACAGACTCAGACAAACATTCCTCTAGGATACCATGTCTTGTGGGACAAAACTGGGTCATAAGCTCTTGACAATAAAACTTGTTGCCAGTGCTGTGCTCCTTTCTCTTGGGTCATCTCCCAGCTTTTAGTAAACTCTTCTTGAACTTTCCAGCTGCACTCAGCTGTGCAATGAGAACTCAGGCTGAAGCTGGAAAGTGGACATGTGATCCACAGGAAAATACTCTTTATGATTGAATCAGAGGTGCTGGGTAGAAGAGGAGCAGATTGTGATTGGTAGGAAGGGTTCTGGGGGGCTGGAGGAATGGCATAGTGGTTACAGTGCCTGCCTAGCCAGTACAAGGCCCCGAGTCTGATTCCTTAGCACCACATAAAACTGGGCATGGTGGTGCACACCTGTAATCCCAGCTCTTGGGAGGCGAGGCAGGCAGACTGTTTTGAGTTCAAGGCCAGCCTGGGCTACACAGTAGACCAGCCGGAACTAGAGACACAGACCCTGTCTCAAAAAAAGGCGGTTGGGGGGGGGGGGGTGGTCTTCAAAAAAAGGAAGGGATCTGGGAAGATTCTGACTTCAACTTGAATAACAAATTTTATTCTTAGTCATTGAGACTGGAGATGGGCAGTGGGGCAAGATGGCGCATGCCTGTAATCCCAGCACACTGGGAGGCTAAGGAAACAGAACCACCAATATGTAGCTCAGCCTTGGAAACTCAGTGACTTAGTGAGACACTGTCTCAAAATAAAAAAAATTTTTAAAAGCTCAGGACAAAGACTGTGAGTTCAATCCCTAGTATTACATAAACAAACAAGGCTGGGGATACAGCTCAGTGGTGGAACACACCCTGTTTGATCTCCAGTACTGGTAAAAAACAAAAACAAAAGAACAGTAGTATGGTTTTGTGTGTGTACACAATCTCTCCAGGGCAATACTAAGTAATGGTAGTGGTTGCTTTTAGATGGAAGTCCCCGGACACATGTACACATAGGTGGGAGCACGCACTCTGGATGTATGATTCTCAACTAAGGCAATATCCTCCCCTGGTGACAGGTGCCAATTTCTAGACACACTTCCTCTCCTTTTATTTATTTATTTATTTATTTATTTATTTGAGGCAGGGTCTCACTTTGTAGTTGAGGCTAGTCCTGAACTCACTATGGAGCCCACACTGGCCTCGAACTCAAGGCAATCCTCCTCCCTCAGTCTCTGGTGTGCTGGGAATATAGGCATGTATCATCATGCCTGCCTTAGGCGGTGCTGGGGGACAGAACCCAGGGTCTTATGCTGCTAGGCAAGTGCTTTAACCGCTGTGTTTGACCCTCTGAAAACATTTCTGTTACTACAGCTGGAGATATGGTATTGGCCTTCAGTGGGTAGATGATGGGATATTGTTTAACATCTTACAATAAAAAAGACAGCTCCACACAGCAGAGAATTATCCATCCCTGGATGTCAGTAGTGCCAAGGCTGACAAACCCTGCTCAAACCCTGTCTCAATTTGTCACTGTGTTTAGTTTTGTTAGGGCTGTTCCAATAGTTTGGGCGAGAGGTAATTAACTGGAACCTGACCCAAATAATAAAAGTGATACAAATCTGCACTGCGTATCCACACTGCTCTTCTGCAAGGTGAGCCAAGGCCCTGCCTGTGCGGAACCTCACCATCTCAAAGAGCACCGCAGCAGTCACGGCCATCCAGTGCAGCTTGACCTCAAAGGCTGCGTTCAGGGAGAAGTTGCCGTGGTAGTAGCAGCTGCACCACTCCAGCCGGTCTGTGCGGTTGTTCACATCAACATCCAGGGTCACGGTCCTCTGCTCCGGCACAGTGGCCGCTGTGTCAGCACATGGAGAGGCCAAAGAGAGAGGGAATGGGAGTGGAAGGAGGGGGAAGCAAAAATAGCTCATCAATGAGATATAAAATAGCAGAATCACCTAACAGAAAATTGCAGCTTCTAGAAGTTTCCTGAAAATCATCTAGTCTAAGGGTCCACCAACTTTTTCTGTTTGTGGCTAGATAATAAATATTTTAGGTTTTATGTGCCATCTATTTCTGCTACAGTTGTTCAGATCTGCCATAATAGTATAAAAGCAGCAGCCATAAATGTTTTGAAAAGGAACGGGCTTGCCAGGCATTGTGGCAATACAGCTATAATCTCAGTACTCTGAGAGGCTGAGGCAGGAGAATCACAAGTCTGAGCCCAGCCTGCACAATCTTGTCTCAAAATTAGAAATAAAAAAGAGCTGTAGCTGTGCAAATGCCTTGGATTCAATTCCTAGCACTGCAAAAAAGATAACTAATTAATTAATGCTGGACCCAGTGTCACAGGCCTGGAATCCTAGCACTCTTGGAGGCTGAGGATTACAAACTTGTGACCAGCTTAGGCAACCTAATTATTTAGCAAGACCCTGTCTCAAAATCAAAAAGAATGGGCTTGGCTATGTTCCAGGAGAGCTTTATTTATAAAAACACATGGATTGTGAGGGCACTGAAAGTATTCTGTGTAATACTATGATGGTGAATTGTTTGCCCAGAGCCACAGAATACTCAACACAAAGAGCGAACCCTAATGGCTTGCACAAGCCATGGCTTGTAACAAATGTCACGTCACACTGGTAGACGGTGGAGAGTAGGGGAGGCTGGATGAGTATGGCAGCAGAGGATGAAGAGGGACTCTGCTCAGTTTTGCTGTGAACTTAAAATTCCTCTTCGAAAAAATAATCATAAAACAAATGGTAAACCAGATTTTGTGGGGTACACTATACTAAACTAAACTATAGTTGGGTTTACCTTGATTTACCCCAACACCTTCATTTACAAGAAGGAAATGGCAGCCCAGAGAAGAGAGATGCTCTGGACAACATCACAGAATTAGAACCTCAGCCAGGCTGAACCCCAGATCTTCTGATTTCAAGTGACCCACAAAGGCACATAAAGAGAAATGGCTGAGACTGCAGTAGGGAGGAAGTCTTGCTTTTTTGGTTTCAACACAGGGAGGAATCAGTTCTACAATCAGTTCTACAATCCATGTGTGGTTACAGGATTTAAGGTCAGTGCAGAATGTGTTCATCCTATCTGAGATCCCTGCTCAGAAACACTATTCAGCCCCACAAAGTGAGATGTTAGAGATGTACCAGTCACATTCCTAACTAAGGCAAAGACCTAACATAGGTTTCACAACTTAAGAAAGCGGCCAGGATTCTGCTCTACCTGCCTAGGCACTACTAGGGTTTCTATAAATTAGGACCTGCCCTGAGGCCCCCACTACCACGAATTCAATGCTTTTCTATATCTGAAGTGATCAGCTCTGTCCTGGATTCTGCAGGTAGAAGCCCCGAATAGCTTTGTATCACTGACAAGAATAAATTGACTCGTGAGTCAGCAAGTTTGCTGAGCTTCTGCTGGGAGGCAAGGGAGTGTTAGGTGAGGCACTGAATGGCAGGCACCCAGGCGAAGTGGTATGCAGCTGCCAGGCCGGCAGCTGAGGGCAGGTATACTGCCTATCATTGTCTCAAAACTGCAACATACAAAATGAAAAAAGTTGTGAATTTGAAGACAGAAAAATCTAAGCCTTGACATTCACTAGTCATGTGTCGCTTCACTTCTAGTTTAGTTTCTTGTCAATAAACTGATGTGCAGCAGCAGCTCAGATGCTTTACAGAGGAGGACGAAGGGTCAAGTGGAACACGGTGACAGGTTGACGGCTGGCAGCATTTTCAGTGGAATGAATGGCAGAACTACTGTCTCTCTGACAATCAGATAGCTAACTGCCTTCTGTCACGGGTTCACTAGCTCCAGAGCCCATGTTCCAAGTTTGGTTTACTCCAGTACTGCCAAACTACCTTCATTCATGTGTTGCTCACGCTCAAACAAATATTTACTGAAGCAACGTATCAAGTACCGTTGTAAATAGCCAGTGAAAAAACCCAAAGTTCATCACAAAGCTTAAGTCCTGTGGAAGCAGAAACCCATACAAGCCACTGAACAATGGTAAGTGCAACGAGGCAAAGAATCTGGATGCTCGGAGCCCAGAGAATGCAATGCAGGGTTGGGGAAGGCCAAAATCACATACGGCCTTGGAGAAGAGATATAAGGCAAGGGAGGGAACAGAGCCCCAAGCAGGAAAAGGGCCCGAAGCAGAAGCATGCTCCCCATCTGGGGGCACACAGAAGCCAGTGCAGGGCAGCAGACCCCAGCTGGGTCAAGCACGTACCTAAAAGTGCAGCTGCCTGGCTCCGTCCTCCAAAGCTTCGGCTAAAGGAGCTGTGCCTGCTTGCATAGGAGGCTGGCCGGCTGGGCAGCCAGGGCAGGAGGAAGGCGGGAATCTCAGAGTGTAAGAGCTCTTCTGCCACAAAGGCCACCTCAAACCACTTGCGTTGGAAGCTGGCAAAGTCATCTACCCCTGCTGTGTGCCAGGTTGCTGTGGGCTGTATGGCCACTAGGAAGAGCAGAGGAGAGAGAAGGATCCCTCAGCACAAACACTTACTCTCTTACCGATGCCTGCTACAACATAATGATCTTGAAAGCATCCTGCTAAGTACGAGAAAACAGACACAAAAGGTCACATGTCATATGACTCCATTTATATGAAATGTCCAGACAGTCAAATCTTTAGAGACAGAAAGCATATTGGTGGTTTCCCAAGTGACTGCCAATGAGGATGGGTTTTCCTTTTGGGGTGACAGAAACGACCTGGATGGGCAGAAGTGGCAGGTGCACAGCAGCAGGAATGTAACCGATGCCCCTTCAGGGGGTAATTTCATGTTATGTGAACTTTACTTCAGTTTCATAATCTTTAGTTTCATACTCCTAATTTCAGACAATATTATGGTAACTAGTTTTGTTTTGTTTTTCAACTCAATACTAAAATAGGTATTTATTGGTCAGACTTTAAAGAAAAAAAATACTGACAAACTTAACTAGAGGATACAGGGAAAAAGAATCCCACACGGATCCAATTCTGTCCTGCCATTAAAGAAGAGCGCACAGGAGCGGCACCAGCTGCCTCATCTCATACACAACTCCTAAGGCTGAGAAGTGCCGAAGCCATGTGCTTGCAGATGGGAGTGACTTCTAGCTAAGGTCCCCTTGTGCTGTGTGCATGTACTAGAGAGGCCACTTTGAGTCCTGGGTGCCTCCAGAGTTACACAAACCAGCTCTGAACTGCTCCCCTCTGAGGGATTACTTTTCCTCATTAAAAAAAAAAAAAAAAAAAAAGGACAGGGGCTGGAGAGGTGACTCAGTAGAGGGCGCAAGCCTAGCATGTGAGAGACCTTGGGCTTGATCCCCACTGCTTTAATAAATATATAAAAATAAAAAACAAACACAACCCTCTGGATCCATGGGTCATACATCTCAATTCAACAAATTGCACATCAAAAATATATAGAAGAAAATTGCATTTGTACTGAACATGACATGACATTTCTGTTGTTATCCTGTGAATGACAAAACACAATATAATTACTTTACTATAGTTACTTTGTACTAGGAACTATAAGTAACCTAGAGGTGATTTAAAGTATGTGAGAGAATGTGCACCTGTTATATTGCAAGGACTATGCCATTTTATATAAGGCATTTGAACATTCATGGATTTTTGTATCCTGAGAGAAATGTCCAAGAACCAACCCCCCTCCAACACCAAGGGATGTCTATACTTAAGGCAAAACTTGGGAAACTGGTAGGACTTTATAATCTCCCTGTGAGAAGAAACCCCACAAGTGAGAAGTTTTAGAGACTGTGAGAAGTCATACATAGAAGTCACCGTGTTTCACGGAGCCACCTGCACTGGGAGGAGCTGGGGTGGGAGTAAGGTGTTGTAATTAAAAACAGCTACCAAAAAAAAATCATCTCTGGGAATTTCTCACACCAGGTGCCCTGGTCCCATTGTCCTCAACAAGAACTTAATGTAGCTTACAACAATCTTGTCATTTTGGTTATGCTTAAATGAAGTACAAATGCTCAAGAAAGTTGACACATGTGTCAGCCTAGAACACAAAGTCACATATGGAGCTCAAGAATCACTGTTATAAGAAAGAGAAAGTCAGCATGAAAACCACTTGCCCCTGTGGGCTTTGGCCTGGGCTCTCACCTCGGTCAGGTTCTCTGTCCATCACTATCTTGTAGAAATAGAAGCCATAGATGAAGGTCCGCCAGGCTTCACCAGATGCATGCGTGATGAGCTGCTCTTCCAGCATTTTCTAGGAGAGACAATAACATTCTGAAATTCCCACAAAGAGCCACCTTAAAGAGGCAGCCCCTTGTTATGCACTGGAATCAGGGGAATGACTAGAGCACTATTGATAAGTCTCTGCTGTACCTCCACACCCTATTAGACGTGAAGGTTGTACTATTTTAAATGTTTGTGCCTGGTCTAAATTACGTCATTTTTGTGTGTGTGGCACTGGGCATTAAGCCCAGGGCCTTCACACTGAGGTACATCTCCAGCCAATATTATTTTTGATTTGTAGACAGTCTTGCTAAGTTGTTCCTATTGCTGCCCAGGCTGAACTAAAAACTTGTGATCCTCCTGCCTCAGGGCACAGGGATTAATAGGCCCAATGATATCTCTTTGTTTCTTTGTTTCTTTCTTTCTTTCTTTCTTTTCTTTCTTTCTTTCTTTTGTTTGAGACAGATTCTCGCTCTGCAACCCAGGCTGGCCTTGGACTCATGGCAATCCTCTTGCCTCAGCCTCCCAAGTGCTGGGATTACAGGTGTGAGCCACCATACTTGGCTTATGTGGTGCTGGGGAATTGAACTAGGGTACTTAGCACTTGACATAGTGCTTGCTAGCCAAGTGCTTTAACCACTGAGCCGTTCCTCCATCCCACTAGCAATAAAATTTAAATGTATACTTTATCAGCAATATTTCAAACTTATAGAAAAATATAAAGAAAATCCAGATGGCTCACATCTAGTTTTAATAAATTTGATGTTTTTGCTATATATCCCTCGTTCTCTGAGAGAGAGATGTTCCAACAAGCCAAAAGGATGACTGAAACCACAGTTTGTATAAAATACTACATGTACCCAGCCAGCCCTCCATATCCAGGGATTTAACTAACTGTAGATCAAAAATATTTGGAAAGAAAATGTTACAGCTGTACTGAACACATTCAGACTTTTTTCTTGTTATTTTTAAGCAACACAGTATAACAACTATTTACATAGCATTTATATTGCATTAGGTATAAGCAATCTAGAGAAGATATAAAATATATATGAGAAGATTGTGTAGGATATGCACAAGTACTATGCTACTTTATATAATGGCCTTGGGCATATGCAAATTTTGATATCCACAGGGGTCCTGTCATCAATGCACAGATACTGAGAGACAGCTATGTTGTTTTTATCTTATAAGTACAGACATATATGCTGAAGTTTATTAGGCACAATAAGATATTAAAAACAATAAAATGGAGTAACTGCAACAATATACTATAATAGAAGTTACTTAGACCTTATGAATTCTTATTTCTATAATTTTTTTACATAATATTTTTGGGTCATGGTTGACCATAGGTAACTAAAACCTTAGAAAATAGTGGATAAGGGCACTATTGTATTCTTTTTTATTTAAAAAAAACTCTCCATGGATGCTTTTAAGTCTCATTCTCCCTCTCTCGTCCCAGAAATAAAGGGCTAGAAAATATTCTCAAATATGTTTTTTAAATGTTATTATGCAGGCATACATTGACTTGAGAAAAGAGGTATTAAAAATACCTGGCATTTTATATCAAGGGCATAATATTATATTTCATTTTATAAGTTATTTTTCACCCCTATCATGCTTCTGACATTTACCTACTGACATGTGTACTTCCAGCTCATTCATTTTAACTGTTCAAATAACGTTTCATTAAAGGAACAGGGAACTAATATTCTCAGGGACTCAGGAGCAAATAAAATTATCAGGGAAAGGCTATATAATACAGCACACTGAGACTTTTAAACAGAGAATTGAGGAACACATGCTTATTCAAACCAGTTATTGATTTTGTATTTCAGTGATAACCCAGCTGGTAGATAAGCAACCAATTTCTAGCAGGAACCCCAATATGAACAGGATGGTATGTTCCGCCTTAGTCAGTGTGACCTTCCCCTCTCCTCTCATGTTTAATTTCAGTTCTGGACAGGGTAATTAAATCCAGCAAGAATCTGTAAGTGCCTACCATGTGCCAAGTAACTTGCTATGCATGTGGGATATGAAAATGAACAACAGAAGTGGCTTCTGGGCTGGGGATATAGTTCAGGGGCAAAGCATTTATGCCTAACATGCAGGCCCTTGGACCAATCCCTAGCATTGGAGGGGAGGGGAAAAACAAAGTAGACCTTTTGTCTTGCCGGGTGACAAAAGAGATAAAGACAGAGTCTTCATTCTGGTAAGGTCAGAGCTCTCATAAAGCAGTACAAGGCATCAGAAGCTCTTGAGGCAGAGACTAGTCAGCCTCTGGTCTTGGTCAAATAAGTATTAACCAGGGTGCAATGGAGGCTGTACATCATGGGGAGAGCCAGCCCTGAAAATCTTCCACATTTTTCTCTGAGATTCAAAAGTACACAGATTCCATCTAGAATATTTCAGTTCAGGCGATAAATTCTACCAGACCTGTAAGTCAAGGTAAAGTATATTTCAATCTAAGATCTCTCCTTTTCATCAACACAGACAGGCCTCCCATCTATTAAAAACAGATCCTCACACCAAACGGCAGCTCTTATGACTGCCTCTATACTTCTGAGTGGACCTTAGCAGCCAGCTCCACAGGCCTGGCTTTGCTGTCTCACCTGCATGATGTCAATGGCCATCGCCTGTGTCTGAACTCCCTCCACATTGTTCATGAGCCAGTGCACCACTTCCGCACTGATGAAGCAGTATGGCGAGAGGCCCTTCTGTTCGGAGAGCAGCTGGACTCCTGTCCTGGGTTCCAAGGCAGTGAGCAGGATATGTGTGTGTCCAGTGGCAACAAGCAGAAAGAGAAGATGAGAAAGGTACCCCCAAAGAAGCACCTACAATTGGAACCCCATAAAAGAAATTCTCTATGTAATTCCTAGCCTCAGAGAAATCTCCAGGACAGAACAAAAGGTGTTATGAAGAAACAGGTGAAGGGAACTGATACTTACAGAATACCTACACCAGAGACTTTACTTAATCATTTTATTTACTCTTCCATCAACTATGTGCTTAACTAATTTTTAAAAATCCCACTGAACAAACATAACACAGACTCAAAGAGGTCAAGTAATCTGCCCACAGTCTCACAGCAGCTGAACAGCTGGTCAGAGACAAACCCACGCAACCACACTGCCTGAGTGAATGCCACAACATAGGCCTCCCAGAAGCTCCCAGAACCACCTACCCCTTCACCATACCTACGATGAGCCACTTACGAGGGGTGCTTCATAGCTTCCAAGATCTCTACCAAGGTAGAAGATGATGTCAAGGAGCTTGTTGTCTGCTGTTGAGAGCTGTAGAGAGTATAACAAGAGGGTAAACATATGGTCAAGAGCACAAATATTAGGAATACTCTCCATGTTTTATGGAGCTAGAAACCAGGACACAGTGCCACTGAAGTCAGACAAATTCTGCACAGCTATTTCTTGAGGGTTTCCTAATCTAAGGTATACACATACACACAAAGGAAAGCAGCCAAGAAAGAAAAAAGTCAGGCATGTGGGTACACACATGTAATCCCAGTACAGGACAAAGTTAAGAAGTCATATGAGGCAACATAGTAAGACCTTATTTCAAAAAAAAAAAATCAAAGCCATCTTTTGTCCAAACAAAACCACCTTTAATAATCATCTCTTATTTTAATAGTATGCTTTGGGCCCAACCATTTTAAGAACTCTCTCTGTACTGTTCTCGTTTTGTCCCCAAGGCCTTTCACACATCACTTTGTTAATCTTGACCAGAGGATGCTGGGAAATAATAATCAGAGCCTGGGGAACAGAATCCCAGTAACATCACTAACCAGCTGCAGAATCGATGGCTTTTCTTGGCTTTAGGTTCCTTACCTCAAAAGGATAATAGTATTTCTTTTCGGGGTAGTTGTGAGACTAACGTTCATGGAACACTGGGAACAGGATTGATATACATGAAGCCTCAAATAGTAAACAAGAATAAACACAATTAACAATAACTTTCGCCCAGTGAAACTGAGGTTGGTCAGGTTGGTGAAGGTCCACCTGGATTTGAATCTAAGTCAGTGACATTCCAAAGCCTGCATTTTTATACTACCTGCTGCCCAACTTCTTCTACGATATGACAGTTCCTTAAAACATGTTTAATACTTAGCAGCTAAGTGGCTGTCCACACCAAACTGGGACAGTTCTGGGGGTTATTCAAAAGTTTTTTCAAGCCTTTTAAACTTCTCCTCCATCTCATACTCTTCTACCTGCCTATTTGGAGAGTCAGGACTCACTGCAGAATTTTAGAACATTGGGGTTACAAAAAAGCTTTTAAAGACCTTTCAAGTGAACTTCCTTCTAATTCCGAGTCTCTGCTGAGTTCAAGACTCTAGAAGAGAGGCTGCCTTCCCTGTGCAAATACCTTCAAAGGCAGAGAGCACAGCTCTTCCAAATGTAGCCTTTCCATGAGGTAAACCTTTGCCAGTGAGTTCCTTATAAAATAAAATCTGTTTCTGTAATGTTCAGTTATTGATCCTCATTCTGCCTGCTCTTTCATATTTGGTCCTCTTACCTCCAGCCTAAACATGCCCAGTTCCTCTTTTCTTCCAAAAGCAAAAGGAAACCTGCTGTCCTAACCTTGTAAGCAATGAGGAAGCAGACAAACGTGCTCCCTTCCTATGCAGGGACAGCCCCTCCAATCTCCTCCATGGCTGGAACCAAACAGCCAAGCAGGCTAGACAGGGATATGGTCTGGGAGAAGACAGGGAAGTCTAGCTGAGCTGACCACCACCTCCATTGGCCAGAATGAACCAGTGTAGAAATTTATGACATTAAGGAGCCCCGAACTGCCGACAGGGGCCTGTCAAGTTGGCATCCCAGAGAATCTTCTGCTCTTAGGGAAAGGGGAGAAAAAGTCAAGTTTCTCAGATCATTTAGCCAAGAACTGCTCAGTCAGTACAGTGAAGCAACAAGAACAGACTGGGAGGAAATATTAAAAGAACAAAAACAGGTCAAAGAAATAAGTCGCTCAAAATTGACCCCAACATTAAAGGCCAGGGCATACAACACCATACATATATATGATCAAAACTTTTCTAAAAATTTAACTATTAATTTATTAAAGAAAAAGCAGGGTTTCTAGCTCAAGCAAATGAATACAGGCAGCTTCTTTTCCACCCAGATACCAAGAAATAGGAAAAGAACAGCCATGCTGGCCACAGTGGGTGACTCATCACTACTGGCTCATTTCTTTATACACTGCATGTGGTCTTGTGCAAGGCAGTGTGTCATCATGGGCACCAGTGACCAGCACAGACTTGGATGGAGTCCCCTTTCCAAAGCCCTATATTTCTGCAGGGTGGCTGACACCTTCCTATGTCTTCCAAGGAACCTCTTAGCTATTCTATAAGGAAGGCACATTATTCCCATTATAAGTGTAAGGACTGGCCTGCCCAGGGTCCCCTATACGTGATTCATGGCAGGATCAGAACTAGAGACTAGAGGGGCTAGAGGAATGGCACAGTGACTGAAGTACATGCCTAGCAAGCACAAAGCCTTGAGTTTGACTCCCCAGTACCACATAAAGTGGGAATGCAAGTAATCCCAGCCAGCACTAGGGAAGCTGAGGCAGGATTGCTGTTGAGTTCAAGGCCAGCCTGGGCTTCATAGTGAGTTCAAGGCCAGCCTGGGCTTCACAGTGAGTTCAGGACCAGCCTGGGCTACAGAGTGAGACCGTGTCTCAAAAAATAAACCAAACCCAAAACAGAACATGGCCCAGAGCTTTGAACTTCCAATCTCAGTAGCCTTCCAAATCCCAAAAGCATGAGTTTGGCCATTCTGACTCTCACCTGCTGTCGCTGGAACTCGTGGAGGGGAAGGCCTGTTCTCCTATGGTCTGAGAGTTCCCAAAGGCCTGACTGTTGGCTCTGTCCATAGACTGGCCTGTGCTTACCCCCAAACTGGTGTTATCCAACACAGGAGCAACTGTTTGGTCCACAGATACCTGTAGGAGATTTAAAAATTCATATCTAGATCCAAAAATAACCAATAGGGAAATGCAATAAATAAGCTCTTCTAATTTGTTTATTCAATAGGCATTTATGTAAACAAAATCAGTAACTCGTCCACATACACACACAGAATTTTAAATATTCTTCCATAAGTGGTCTTTTCCATTCTTCTATTCCCAGGCCCCACTGGTCGCTAGTAAAGCTACACAAGTCTAGAGACCATATCTATCCTATGTGCACTGTCTTCTATCAGCACAACTGGTACACCTGCCTTCCAAACCAAGGCAGATGGGAGGCAGTCATTCACAATATCCCACAATCAAAGAAACCGTTTCATCAGTAGACTCAAACAACACATTTATACAAAAATAAACTCCTTATAGAAACAGTAGAAAAGTCAAGATCACTCCTTCTAAGATGGGTGGAGGAACAGAAAGAACGTTTACTAGACAAAAGGGTAAACATCACCGCAGGCACCCCCAAGTGACCATGATTCCCCTATCCGACCCCAATCCTTCCTTCACGCACCTGTCAGCAGTACAGTCTTCCAAATGCCCAGGTTCACTGATACCCATGAAGAGGCACCTGACAGATAACCTTTTTCAGCTTTATAACTAGAGAGGTCTAGTTCTGTGGCCTCCCCTCTGTAGATTTACATGCATCTTAGTCACGCCTACCTTCTTCTGACCAGAGAGAGCTGGAACAGTCTCCTAACTGGCCCCACAGTTAAGGCCTCTGCCCCGAAAACTACTGTGAGCCAGCTCTATTTGCATCTGCCTAAAAACACAGTTCCAAATCCATTAGTGTGTTACTCTGAAATCTTGCACCCCTGTAATTTTGCCACACCACCCACCACTGATCTGCATTTCCAACCAAATCAACTCTGCTTGAATAATGGTGTCCATGTGTTTTGTTACAGTGGGGTTCCCTCCTTCAAAACCACTAAAAACACTCCACTCTTCAATGGGCCATTTTAAATGCCACTCCTTTAGTAAAATGTTTCTTGATCTACACCCTCCTAGTCCCCAACTACTGGAACTCTAAGAGGCTCTCTTGATAGCTGCCAGGTTTTGCTTCAGACAACAGTGTTGTTATATCTGCAAGCCCAGCTCCTTAACTGTGCCTAGAGGCTACTAGAGATAGCCCTTTGCTGTCTTATCTGGAAGTAAATAGACAGCACTACCTCCTGGGAGGTAGGGGGACAGAGGCATCCTGAAGGGACCCATGACAGAAGCTCATATATACCTTGAAGAGTGAGTGGGAGAGGCCATACCTACAGCCTGGATGTCCTCCAAAGTGCATGATACCAGAGGGAAACGAAATATCTCAAATCAAGACTCTCCTCCCACCCTTATAAAGTTTACCATATGGACAGTGGAGAAAGGCTGTCACACATTAAGGAACACTCATAAAGGCTGGGAGTGGTGGCACATGCCTACAGTCCTAGTATTCCGGATGACTGAGACAGGAGGATTACAAATTTGAGCCCAGCCTGGGCACTTCAGTAAGCAAGCAAGACCCTGTCTCAAAAAAAAAAAAAAAAAAAAAAAAAAAAAGGACTGAGATTATAGCTCAGTGCAAAGATTTTGAGTTTGATTCCAGGTAATTTAAAAAAAATCAATCATAAAGGTTTCATTCATTCTTATGTTTTCTGTGGCACTTGGCACAGCCCTATACCTGGCAGGTGTTTGGTATTTGCTATCTAAATTGAGATAATTTTTTTTTCTGCAGTCCAAGTTTCCTCTGCAATATATCCATCTTTACCTCTCTATGAATGCTTATTTACAACTTTACATTTCTTATGACTCCACAAGACGTGAGGCTTCCAACAATAAATACATGAAAAAATCCAGTAAAGAGAAGAGAAACATAGAAAAAGTATAGAATTATAGTCCAAGTACTTTTTGATCAAAGCTAATCTTTTTAACAGCTGGGCTATGCCATAAATAGAGCAGCTACTCACTATATATGGTGGTTTAAATGTAAACAAACATAAAATAAAATTTCAAGTCCAGTTCCTGGGTCCTATTAGCCACACTGCAAGTAGCTCAGAAGCTACAAGTGACTAAGGACCCTGTGATGGATACTGCAAAAATTCCTTCCTTGCAACGTTCTATCAGGCAGTACTGTTCAGGGCAAAGGTTACAATTTTTAGAGATGTGTTCAGTGCTGGGGTGCCTAGTATGCACAAGGCCCTAGGTTCAATTCCTGGTAACAATATAAAAAAATGTACATTGACTATGGGAAATATACTTTGGCACATCTGAGTGAGGTTTTTTTGGTGGGAGAGGAAAGATACAGGTTGCTCCGTGGTTATTTGATTACTGCTAGGAAGGAACACAGACTCAGTATCTAGCTTGTAAACAAGACAGAAACTTGGATTTTTGTATGAAATTTCTTGATTATTATTTTCAACCAATTAAAAATATTTTAAAAGACTGACGTTGAATATGTTTTATGCAGATCTGAGATAAGAGCCTTGCTGATAGTTTACGAGGGTTTAGATTAAGGCTAAATTTATTAGTGGGTCCTTGAGATCCCAGGAGGGTGTGAACCCTTGGGGACATGTGTCTTTTATTCACTCATGTCTCTAAAGAAGGAAAACCCAGAAGGGCAAAAGACCTACTTTTGAACACACTGCCTCAGACTCCCAGAAAACTACCTCCACGATCCCATGAGCCCACTAAAACTGCTGCCCTAAGAACTGTGGCCCCAAAGTACATTCTGCAGAAGGCAGCCTCTCATTGACTGTGTCCGGGGTAATGAGTCGTCTCTAGTCCCTTCCCCACATACTTAAACCAGAACAGTTCACTGTTTGAGTTTTACTTCAGGATTTGGTATAAATTACCAGTGGGGGACATCAGAAAGGTCTCACTGTATTTTGTGCCCACCTCCCACACTGTCTCGGAGGCAACAGTTTCTAAGCACACCTATGTATGTGCCAGTGGCCGGGCTAGGTGCTGAAGAATCAATTGCACAAAACGGACCTGGCAGCCGCCCCCTTAGAGCTTATCGGATCATGGCCAAGACTAGCACATATGAAATCACAGTCACACAAAAGTAAAGCACAACTCTTTATTTTCAGTTTTTAAAATCTGAATATGTATGTGCTACAAACTCATTCTTAAATTGATGATATAAAACTTGGGGAGATGACTGCCTATACATACCACGTGTTGAACCTTTTTTTCTTCCCCTTCCCTCTACCCTGTTTCCCCATTCCCCTACCCTCAGGTTCCCTTCCTATCTCTAAACAGTTTATTTCTCTATTTACTGCTCTCTCTCTCTCTCTCTCTTACATTTTGTTCTTTTGACTATTTTGGCAGTCTCATCTAAGAGATACCATGTGATACTTAACCTTTTGTGTCTGGTTTGCTTTGCTAAATGTTATTGTGTCAAGGTGTATCCAATATCCTATAAGTGCTTTAAATCTTTCTTTATGGCAGTATAATACTCTATTGTGTATGTATACATTTTCCTTATCTATTCATCTGTTGATGGGCATGTAGGCTGTTTCCAGAATTTACCTATTAGGAGTGTGCTGCTCTGAACACCAGAATGCAATTATGTGTATATGATGATTTCAGCTCTTTTGGAAAGATGCTCAGGAGAAGTGTAGCGGGGTCAAATGGGATTCTATATTTAGTTTTCCACAAGTGCCCAAACTGATTTCCATACTGGTTGTACTACTAGCTTGCGGTTCCGACAACAGTGCAGAAGCATTCCTTTTTTCCCACATTCTTGCCAACATCTGCTGTTTTCTGACTTAATGAGGGCCATTCTTGTTGAAGATGGAACTGTTTTGAGTTACATATTCTGATGGCCAAAGATATTGAACATTTTTCCATGTGGTTATTGGTTACTTGTACTTCTGAGAAGTGTCACTTCAGCTGCTCCTTTTATTATTGGGTCTTTCATTGCAGGGGGGCGATTTTTTTGAGTTCTTTACATATTCTGGTTATAAGTCCTCTGCCAGAGGAATAGTTCACCAACATTTTTCCCATCCTGTGAGTTGTTTCCTTTGCTGTGCAAGATCCTTTTGGTGTGACGTGGTACCATTTGTTAATTCTTGGTGCTACTTCTTATGCAGCTGATGTTCTGTTCATTAAGTCCTTTCCCATAGCTATGTCTTGTAGGGTCTTAAATATTTTATCTTCCAGCAAGATCAGCATTTCTGTTTTGATGGCCAGTTTTTTGAACCATCTTGATTTTAGTATAGGGTGAGCAATATGGATCTATATTTATTCTTTTGCACGAGGATAGTCAGTTTTCTCAGCACCATTTGTTAGAGACTGTCCTTTCTGCAGTGCACGGTTTTGGCTCCTTTGTCAAATATCAGATTGCTGAGGGTTGTCTCTGTAACCTCAATTCCATTCCACTAATCTTGACTGTCTTTGGGTTAGTACCATGTAGTTTTAATCCCTGTTACTTTGTAATATAATTTGAAGTCTGAGATTTGAATAACTCCTGCTTTGCTCTTGCCACTCAGGATTGTTTTAGCCATTCTGGGCCCTTTCCAGTTCCATATAAATTTTTAGAGTTGTTTTTTCCAGTTCTGTCAAAAATGCTGTTGGTGTTTGATTGGTATTGTATACAATCAATATAACAATTTTGGAAGTGTGGTCAGTTTGACAGTGTTAGTTCTATCTATTCAGAAACATGGATGTCTTTCCACTTTCTGAAGTCTTCTTTAATCTCTTTCTTCAGGGTTCTACAGTTTTCACCATAGACTCTTTGCTTCTTTGGTAAAGTTTATTCCTAAGTATCTAACTTTTTCATAGCTATTATGAATGGAGCTGTTTTCTTAATTTCTTTCTCACTGAGTTCATTGTTTGTATAAGAAGTGCAATTGATTTATGCGTTGATTACATAACTTGCTATTTTGCTGAATTAATTCTAAGAGACTTCTGGTAGTTTTGGGGTCTTCAGTGTAAAGGATCATATCATCTGCAAATAGGGATATTAAACATTCCTAGTCATATTCATTTCTATTGGAACTCTGCTTTCGTTTTATAGGCAAATTCCACCACATAAAGCTATTTGAATTATTGTATTAGAGGATTTGTTAATCAAATCTCTTCCAGCTCTTTGATTTTTATGTTAAATTCTAATCTAAGTACAAAACTGTTCATAAGAATCTCTTACTGGAAAGGAAAAGGCTAAGGAATTGAGCTAAGACTGTTTCAAACTGAACATACAGAGTACTCTCATATTAACAAATGAGAGATGTTTAGATTAGCACTCAGATCTGGACAGGGATATGCGGAGGGCCACGCAGTTCACTGAGAAAAGGCAAGTACAGACAACCAGAGACCTGTAGAGACAAGGTGCAGCAACCCCTGGTCTCCTAAGAAAGGCAACACTCCACTACTGACTAAACCTTACCCCACCCAGAGAGTATCAGCATTCAGCCACTCACTAGGTAAGTGCCCTTTGACCAGGTAACTGGTTAAAGTCTCAATTTTCTCATCTGGAAAATGGAATGATTTTACTTGTACCTTACAGATCTGTTGCAAAAATTATGTCTGTGATGCACTCGTAAAGTGGGTACGCAATAAATGTTGGGCTGGGGGTGGTAGTAAATGCCTGTAATCTTAGCACTCAGTAGGCTGAGGCAGGATTATCATGACTTCAAGGCTAGTGTGGCTACATAGTGAGTTCAGGACCAGCATGGACTATAGATCTTGTCTCAAAAAAAAAAAATTGCTTTTCTGACTTCGCTAAATAAAAACTCTTTATCTTTTGCCCTTGGTCCTTCCGACTCCCATTCTCCTTAGCTTGTCCCACTCTGCATAAACTCTGTTCACTCTTTCAGATCTTTTCAACTAGTTTTCTGTAGTCAAGTTATTTCATATAATACTTACTGCCCTCAAAAAAAGGGCAGGAAGAAGCTGGGTGGGTAGTACACATCTGTAATCCCAGCACTCGGGAGGCTGAGTTAAGAGGACAGCCTTGAGTTTGAGGCCAGCCTGGGCTACACAGTGAGTTCAGGACTAGCCTGGACTGCAGAGTGAGACCCTGTCTCAAAAACAAATACATAAAATTAAATTTTTAAAAAGGGCAATAAACTGTCTTCACCAAGTATCTGTCAAAACATTAATGACTAACTCTAATTATAAAGTAGTTCTTGAGACCAATCTGTGGATCTTAAATTTAAATCCCAGCCCTACCTACTCTATACTGCACAAAAGCAACTACTTTTCCCTTGATGTCTCCGTTTGTAGTCAAGATAAAACTGAAAGCCTTCCTTCACTCATAGGTTGTACAGTGAGATTAAATGAGATATATATGTGTCTGGTACATAGTTAAGTGAAAAATTATAAAGCCTGGAAGCCCCTGAAGATATGACACAAAACTTTTTTTAAAAAAATGAGTTCAGTGAGTCCCAGTGAGTAGGGACGCTATCCAGGCTCATACACCATCAGCCTATGACGTAGAACATGTTTATTTATAAATGTTAACTCAGGTTTTTCACCATTTCCTGCCATGCTGTTATAAATTTATCTGGCTGTAGAGGGAAAAGAAAATTAAGTTTAGTCCTTAAAGGATATACCTTTCATGATGTTTATAAAAATTAAGAGAAAAATCCTGCATTGTGATTAGGATCCAAGGCAAACAACTGAGAAAGACTGGGAGCAGTAAGAGACACGTGAGTCCACACTAATGTAACCACGTGGCCTCTTACACACTCTCCATTCTCCTGCACCACCATGAACACCTTGGTAAGAAATGCACACTCCAGAAACCAAACTCAAATTTCAACAGCCCCTCAAATTCAGATACAGCCCAATGCTATCTTCTCAGAACTGAACAGAAGGCCATCTCATGACTTCTGCCAATGGAACAGCCATGCATGAGTCACACAGCCCTAGAGTTTGACTAACCTGAGTGTAGAAGGCAGATGATGCTGAGCGTGGACTGCGGACAAACTCCATAAAGAAGGCCCCATCCTGAAGTCAGAGGAGGAGCAGCAGCAGCAGCAACAGGTGCAAGGTAGCAAGAACATGGAGTGGGCACCAATAATTAGCCATCAGGGAGCACAGGCAGATGAAAAACAAAAACATCAAAAATAAGGGAAGGAGAGAAACAACACATGAGGGAAATGAAGAGGGGGGAAAGAAGGATAAAATCTAAATGCAAAGCGTGAGCAAGAACTAATACGTTCCCAGGCTGAATATCCCATCTGTATGGGAGAAAGCACCTGGGTCAGAAAGTGTATCCAAGCTCCCAAGTGTCTCCTGAGTGTGGTTTGGATACTTCTGCATTCCTTCATAGCTCTGAAATTCCTCCAGACCTATGCCAGCGAAGAGGGAAAGGCCAAAGAGCAGCTTGGCAGGGACAGTAGGGCAAAGCCTGCAGTGGCAATATCCTGGTCTCCCACTTGCCCGGGTGGCCAGCAGCCCTCTAGAAGGGAGACACTGAGGCGTGAGGTATCTTCTGCTTGTATATGGTCATGATAGCCAGGTGGGAGATAAGGATTCAATGCAGGGAAAGTTCCTGGTTAATCTGAGCATACAAGGGACAGAGAACCAGCCATTCCTTCTCCTCCACTGGCTGTACAGCAAAATCATTAAGCAACTATGACAACTGGAATGTTGAGTACAAAAGCACTCATTTGAAGGGCTTCCTCAAGCCATCTTCCCTCCCCACTCCATTCATGTGGGGAACACATGGTCATATATTTGAAATAAAATTGGCACAAAGGACGTTTTCAAGACCCCCCCCCCCGTCTCTTCAAATTCTATTTACTTTTTATGCTTATCTTTGAAATTCAAAAGTGGCTTTTGACCAAGGTCTCCACTTTCCTACAGTTGTTCCTCAGTTTGAAAAATACAACTGAAATATTTATTTACCAATATTTACTTATTTTTCAGTATGGCTGTCATTTCCCATTATCCACTCTTAAGTTCCAGTAACAAACCTTACCCCCTCTATGCATGGAATGTGAGATGCTCCCTGGGGACATAACAGGAATGTAGCGTGCCGGCAGACATCTACCTCACAGCATTTTGCCCTCCTCATACCTAAATTTGTGAGTGTGCATCTAGCCTGCACATCTACTTCTGCTGCTATCTGCCTGTGGATTTCAGTGTTCCACTGTAAGATAAGAGGAAGAGTGGTTTAAACAAGCACCGAATCTGTGGTCTTTGGTGCATTTCATCCTTAGTGTCTGTGACTTTGGAATTTCTCCACCTTTCAGTCTTGACCTTGACACTAAGCAGAACTTAAAAAAAAAAATCTGCAAGGTAGCACAC
Source organism: Ctenodactylus gundi (assembly GCA_004027205.1). Classification (NCBI taxonomy): domain Eukaryota; kingdom Metazoa; phylum Chordata; class Mammalia; order Rodentia; family Ctenodactylidae; genus Ctenodactylus; species Ctenodactylus gundi. The sequence goes on from PVKB01002338.1 coordinate 238,034, forward strand.
AGGGGATTCTGTTATTTCAATACTCCACTCCTGTCCTTCTCCGCCAGAACTTACATCAGCAGAAGTGGTGATGATGCTGAGATTTATGTACAAACATATAAGAACAAGTTTAAAAACTCTTGGTGAACTGAGGTTGCTTTGTGCACTGACTCTCCTTGGGACACAGCCATTCCCTAGAGCATGATCAACAAACTACAGTTCACAGGCCAGATCTGGCCAACCACCTGGTTTTTCAGTCTGTAAATGAAGAACAATTTTTATAATTTTAAGTAGGTATAGAAGTATCTGTACAAAAGCATTATTTTGACTCTTTACCCTTAAGGCTCAAATATGTGTTTCGATTTGCCAGCCTCTTTTCTACAGTCTCTAACCTGCCTGCAGCCTCATAGGTATCTTTTCCTTAAGTATATTTATTTATTTATTTACTGAGACAGGGTCTTATTCTGTAGTGCACACTGGTCCTGAATTCACTATGTAGCCCAGGCTGTCCCTCAATCATATGGCAATCCTCCTGCCTCAGCTTGCTTAGGACTGGACTTACAGGCATGCACCACCACTCAGCTTATGTGGTGCTGGGAAATCAAACCCAGGGCCTTGTACTTGATACTTGATACTTGTACTTGTACTTGACCACTGAGCTATGCCCTGAGATTTTAATCCTTTTATCCTAGTAGGATAATTCTAGTGATTCAGACTAAGGAAATAATCAGAAATGTGGTCAAGTAACAACTATAAGGCAGTTCATTAGCTGAGCACAGTGATATACACCTGCAGTACCAGCACTATGGGAGACTGAGGCAGGAGGACAGCAACCTGAGCCCAGCCCAGGGGTTGCAACTTAGTGAGACTGTTTCAAAAAAAAATTTTAAAGTTATTTGTAATATTATTTATAGTGTAATGTTGCACTATATTTTTTTGAGGCAGGATCTCGCTCTACAGTGTGGGTTGGTCCTGAATTCACTCTGGAGCCCAGGCTGGCCTCAAACACACGACAGTCCTCCTGCCTTGGCCTTCCAAGTACCTGGCTTATGTGGTGCTGCGGAACCGAACCCAGGGCCTTGAACTTGCTAAGCAAGCACTTTAACTGCTGAGCTACTCCTCCTGCCTCTGAAGCACCATAAATTATAAAAATGTATATAACTGCCAAAATTTGTCTTAAAAAGCAGAAACTAGCCAGATGCACTGGTGCATGCCTATAATCCCAGACATTTAGGAGGATTAGGCAGGAGGAACTTGGGCAACAGAGCAAGACTCCTTTTCAAGGGGGTGGAAATGCAGAAAATATCTACATATTTTTAACAAAAAGGTTCTAAAAAAGGTAAATTCATATGATGAAATATTCTATAGCTATTTAAGGTTATTTTGTAGCAATGGGGATCAAACCAAGGGCATTATACGTGCTAAGCATATGTTCTACCACCAAGCTATAATATTAAAGCCATGGCTATTTTTTGAAAAATCATGATTTTTGGGCTGAAGGAATGGCTCAGCAGTTAAAACGCTTGCCTAGCAAGCACTGTGTCAGGCACTAAGTACCCAAGTTCAACTCCCCAGCACCACATAAGCCAGGTGTAGTTGCACATGCCTGAAATCCCAGCACTCAGGAGACTGAGACAGGAGGATTGTCATGAGTCCAGGGCCAGCCTGGGTTCCATAGTGAGTTCAGGACCAACCTGTGCTACAGAGCAGGACCCTGTCTCAAAAAGAAAAAGAAAAAAAGGAAGGAAGGAAGGAAAAAAGGAAGGAAGGAAGGAATTAAAAATCATGCTTTTAAAACTGAGGACTCAACTCAGTGGAAGAGTACGCAGTATATGAAAGCCCTGAGCTTAATCTTCAACACAAAATATTTAATGACATGAAAAATATTTGCAACATTTAAGTAAAATAATTAAATATAGGGCTGGATATACAATTTGACCACATTTTGAAAAATAAAATACACCCACTGAATCTCTTCCTTCTCCCAGTGGTAGGGATTAAATAAGAGAACATACAGTTAAATAAGCCTAACACAACAGAATGAACTCAGAGTCGAAATTTCTCAGGTGCTGAAGCAGACAGTCAAGTCTACTGGTCTTAAAAGACACAGGGAGTCCAGCCGAGGGTGTTTTCTGCCATGCGACTGTACTTGCTATTCCTTACAAAGGCCTACAGACTGGGGGTGAGGGGGAAGTAGGGGGAGTCTGTTTGTGTGTCCCCCTCACCCAATCTAGGATCATCCCACTTGACTGCATTTCTCAGGAGTCTACGAAAACTGACAAAAGAAAAAGAAAAGTGGATTCTCTATGGAAGGTGTTTCAGCAGCTTCCAATCTCTCTTTGGGAAAGTTAACAAAGACACTGAAGGAAAACATGTTGACCGATTCCAAAGCTCAAGTCAGATCTCAAGCCTAGACCAACATAATAGCGCAGCTCGACCATTTTAAACCTGGAAGTTAGCTTCCTTGCTCCTGTGAACAAGAAGGTTCCTCTACCAAGGTAGTAAAAGAATGATAAAAGTGGTGAGGGGTGAAACCCACTCAGAACCTGAGTACGTTCAAGTCTGGATTTGAACAGCTATCCGTTCCACCCTGCCACGGGTCTCTGAGAGCAGCTCCCCAGTTACGAGGCCCCTTTACCTTTCGTGGACTGTCCACGTAGGTGGGAGTCATGGCGACGCTGCTGCTCTCGGCTGGCTGGGCAGAGCTCTTCCCACCATGCACAGCCTGCTGTTCTCCTAGGCACCTGAAAAGAGGGAAAACATGACTGCAGCTTTCTCAGAGATCCCTATCTAGTAGGATCTGTGCAAGACAAAATGATAACAGCTCTGTTGCTATGAGCTAGGAAACACATACCTCTGTGCTGCTTCTCCTAAGGCCCTACAAGACACCCTTCATTTCATTCTTTATTCTCAACAGACAGTAAACCAGAGAACAGCCCAACTTAAAAGGCATTCGAGCAGCCCCTGGTGCTTATGTATTACTTTAGAAGGCCAAATGAAACATCTGAGCAACTCCACTGGAAATGCCATTTTTTAGTCCCCTGGGAAAAAATTTATTAGATATAGCAAAAATGTATCCTGAAAATTAGGGTTGTACTAATGTGCAAAAAACCTAAATAGGGTTGAAAGGTGTAAATTTTTTTCCTTTATTTTTCCCCCTTTATTTTCTTTGAGATAGAGTCTTGCTCTGTAGCCCAGGCTGGTCCTGAACTCACTGGTGTAGCCCAGGCTGGCCTTCGACTCAGGACAATCCACCTGCCTCAGCCTCCCCAATACTAGGACTACAGGTGTGTGCCACCACACCCAGATTTATGTGGTGCTGGGGAATTGAACTGAGGGCCTTACACCTACAAGGCAAGTGCTTTACCCACTGTGCCATTCCTCCAGCCCTGTAAATTTTTTATATTTTGAAGGGATTTATAGTATTCTTTCTGACCCCCCAAAATCACATAGATGTAACAGATATTATCCAATAACACAAGATAAATATCATTTTCTAGTATCTCATGCCACCTCCGTTCTAACTTACATAAATGCATACCTTCATTTTTATTTTCCAAAATTTTTTCTATACTAAAACTAACTGTGAACAATTTTAGCTTAAATTAAACTGTTTTAAAATCAACCTATATTTATATGGTACAATTCAGAAGTCTCATAATCTTAAATGGTTCATTATTATATAATATATACAGAGAGTTGCTCCTTGACATCTGCGAAGGATCAGTTCCAGGACTCTCCTGGCAGATACCAAAATTTACAGATGCTCAAATCACTTATATAAACAGCTTGGTGTTTATATATATATATCCTTATATAACCTATATACATTCTCCTATATACTTTAAACCATCTCTAGAGTACTCAATACAACACAAATGCTATTCAATAGCCGTTATTTGCCTAGAGTTGCTTAGAGAACAATGACAAGAATAAAGTCTGTACATGTTTAGCATAGATGCAGTTTTCCTTCTTGGAATATTTTCAATCTGTGATCAGTTTGAATACATGAACTCAGTATCCACAGATATGGAGGACCAACTGTACTGTGTGGAAGACTCTGTGAGACACTTCCTGGATCCCTTGCTCTGGCCTTGTTGCCTTAGCAGCTGGAAGCATTGTCCAAGTGGTTCAGCTGTCAGCCCACTCAAGGACAGCTCCAGCTAAATAACAGCTGGGTCTAAGCTCACACCCCTTTCCTGGGGTGCCACAGCCAGTGCGTGATCAGTGTGTGTGTGTGTGTGTGTGCGCGCGCGCGTGCGCGCATGTGTGCACGCCCATGCGTGCATGCCTGTGTATGCGTACATGCAAAGGCCAATACAGCTAATGTCTGAGGTTGTGTTAGCTCTAGCATTCTTGTGGGGTTCTCCTGAAAATGTCACTGGGTTTATGCTACAACTCAGCCTCTTCCTGGATCACTCCTTTATCACCCTACTCTCTCTCACAGGTGCTGAGTCCAAAACCTCTGCTTAACAAACAGCTTATATGGTTAGTTTGCTTCCTTGGAAACCCAGCTTGCACTGCTTCTCATCTAAAATTCTGACCTGTTTTTGCAACCCAGGTCCTCATGCATAGTAGGCAAGCACTCTACCACTGAGCTATATTTCCAGACCAAATTCTGGTATTTTTGTTAACGACTGGGAAGTAATCTCAGACCAGGGATCAAGTCTGTTCCCACAGTAAGCAACTTCGCTCTCTCTTTTCATTTTTTTGTTCAAGACAGAGTTTTGCTGCAGTCCAGGCGGGCCCTGAACTCAGGAGGTACCCACGCAAGTACTGAAATTATATTACTGTGACACCTGATTTTTTTTATTATGAAAAAAATCTAAACATATACAAAGAGGACAATATAAGAAACCCTCACATACCCAGCCACCAAAATTACATACTTTGGTATATAATATACGTACCTTGTTTCACTTACAGGCCCTACCTAGGCATATTATTTTGAAGCAAAACACACACGTATTATTTTATCCATAAACACTGCAGGAAAATAACTTTAATAAAATGATTGGGGCTGAGAAGATGGCTCAGCGATCAGAGCACTTGCCTAGGAAGCACTGGACCAGATGTTCGATCTCCCAGCACCACATTATAGCTGGGCATGGTGGTGCATACCTGTAATCCTAGCACCCAAGTGGCTGAGGAATTAGGACTGCCATTTGAGGCCAGTCTGGCTACATAGAGAGTTCAAGACCAGTCTAGATTACCAAGCAAGACCCTGTCTCAAAAAATAAACATAGAAAAGCTTCCAATCAAAAAAAAAGTTCTAATAATATTAAATATTCCCTGTCTTAGAAAAATATCTTAAAACTTGTTTAAAACAAGATTCTTTTAAAAGTCCCTTCATGGCCATAAAGTATGTCTCTTAAATCTATTAAGGCAAAAACTTCCTCTCATCGATCCTTCCAAAATTTTTATTGAAGAGAGTAGCTCATTCGTCCTGTAAATGTACAGTCTAGATGTGCCAATTATATCCCTTTATTGTTCAGCATGTGTTAATGTACCCTGTACTTCCTAAGAACTAGAATTTATACCTAGGGATTTGGGCATATTTAGGACAAATTTTAGGCAAGAATTCTTCCCAAGTGGTACTGAGTACTACTGTTATCCACCGGCCCATAATGCCTGCCTGCATCTCCATGGTAATATTAGATGCTGCTGACAATCTTTGCTAGATTCACTAGGTCCTTAGAGAATACACACTGTGATATTCTATCATTCTTTCTGTACTTATCAATAGGAATGTTTTATTTTCTTTCTTTCTTTCTTTCCTTTTTTTTTTTTTTTTTTTTGAGATAGTTTCTTGCTCTATAGCCCAGGCTGGTCCTGAACTCACTATGGAGCCCAGGCTGGCCTTGAACTCAGAACAATCCTCCTGCCTCAGGCTCCCGAGTGCTGGGATTACAGGTGTGCACCACTATGCCTGGCTTAGTGGTGCTGGGGAATTGAACTTGGGTACCTAGCACCTGACATAGTGCTTGCTAGGCAAGTGCTTTAATTACTGAGCCATTCCTCCAGCCCAGCAGGAATGTTTTAAAAAGAAAGGTTTCTCCATACCAATTACTTGATTAATAAGAGGTATAATTCAGAGAAAAAGTAGCACTCATGTTTGATTCTCTTCCCTTACACACTCACACCACACTGACTAATATCTGCCTGGCTGTCCCTCAAGAAGAATTTCAGCACATTTTTCTCTGAGCTGTATCCACAAATGCACGCTGACAACCTATGCCACTTTCTGAGGGCTATGGCACTGAGCCAGGACTGAATGTCATGGCAAGAGGCTGCAGTCACCTCTGCAGATGCACTGTCTGATGCACATAACAGGGTACATGACTGGCTGCCTTCTACATTTTGACAGAGAGACTGGGAATCAGAGTTGCTCTTTGAGGATCCTTCTCCAAAGCAGGAGTCTGCAGCCCCTGAGGCACAAATCAGCACCAGCCTGAGGCCTTGGAAGGACAGGGCCTCCGGGACAGATGAGCTCTGAGCAGGAGGTAAGTGGGGAATGATGCCCTGTCTCCTGTCAGTGCTATTAACTTTTAATGGCACTGCTAATCTGACAGGAGCCTGAGCATCCCTGCTCCCCTGCTGCTGCTGCTGCTTGCCATGTCAAAGTTACCCTCCAACAACCCACCTCAAAACGAGCATCCCACTCTCCACCCCTGTCCTTAGAAGAACGGTCTTCAACTAAACTGGTCCCTGGAATCAGAAAGGTTAAGAAAAAATTGTCCAAAGGCTCAGGTAAAACTAACTGACACAAAATAAGCAGATGCAATATATACATGTGAGAATATAGACTAGGCACTCAGCATTCTACATGGAGGGTCAGTCCAGCCTCCAAAGAACAGTGCCACATGTGCCAGGTGGCCATGAAGGGTGGGCAGGAAAAAGCACTGAAATGAAAAGGCTGAAGTATGGAGACACCCTCCACATGAGGTCTGCGGTGGACAATGATTATGTCGCACTCCTGAAATGATTTCAGCATGGAGCATAGGGGTCGAACAAACAGCAGAGCCACCCACACAGAATAGGAAAATCCCATCTGTTTGGAGTATCTCTGTCTGTCTGCCTGCCTGTCAGCTGTTATCAGGTTTTTCTCATCTAAAAGAAGCAGAGAAGGCCACTGATACCCAGCAGCCAACCCCTGCTGCCCGGCTGGTCCCACTGCTCTTAATCAGTACATAGCAAAACTCCAGAGGCCATGAACTTGCATAAGAACCTGATTAAATAAACACCGTTACGGAGGACAAAAGAACTGGAATTCGTAAAGCACTTCATTTTGCTACCAGATGTGAAGGACCATGCCTGTAATCCTAGCACTTTGGAAGGCGAATGCAAGGGCCTCAGATCACAAGCTCAAGCCCACTCAGGGCAATGCAGAAAGAACCTAGCTTTGGTTTGTTTTTGTTGTTTTTCTGTCTGATTTTTGAGACTGTTTGACTCTGTAGTCCAGGTTGGTCCTAAACTCAGTACATAGCCCAGGTTAGCCTAGAACCCACGTCAAGTCTCCTGCCTCAGCCTTGCAAGTGTTGGCATTACAAGCATGCGCCACCACAGCCAGCTATTGATAAGTGGTAGGGGTGGGTGTTCAAACTCAAAGCTTCACAATTCTTACGCAAGTGCTCTATCCACTTAACTATGCCCCCAGCCCAAGAACCTGGGGTTTTTTTCCCAGATTATTTATTTTTTAACTTATATATCACATCCCTTTCCCCTTCCCACCCTTTCACCCACCCCTTACATCCCCTTTCCCTCTCCACATAGTTCGTCTTCGTACTTTTCCCATCTCTGTTTTACTTCTTTTATGGTTTTTCTCATACTGGAGAAACCATATAATATTTAACTCTCTGTGTCTGATTCATTTCGCTAAGCATACCCAAGAACCTGTTTTTAAAAAAACAAAAAATAGCCAGGCCTGGTGGCATAGACTTATAATCCCAGTACTCTCGGGGGCTAAGGTGGGAGGATTATAAATTGAGCCCAGCCTGGGCAACCTGGTGACTTGGCAAGATTCTATCTTAAAATCAAGATAAAAAAAATAGGCTGGAGCCAGGCCTGGTGGCACAGGCTTGTAATCCTTAGCATTCTGGAAGGCTGAGGCAGGAGGACAGCAAGTATGAGCCAAGCCTAAAAATTTAGTAACTGAGCAAGACCTTGTCCCAGAATCAAACATAAAAAAGGGCCAGGGATGTAGCTCAGCGCAAGAACCCTGGGCTCAATTCCAAAGACAAAATATATATATATATATATATATATATATATATATATATATATACACACACACACACACACACACACACACACACACACACACACAAAAAGGGCTAGGACATAGCTTGGTGTAAAGGCCCTTGATTCAATTCCTAGTACCATAAAATCATAAAACACACACATACACACACACACACACGGCACTGTAAGTTACTTTCTCATTGCTGTGACAGAATACCCGACATCTACAACTTGAGGGAGGAAAGATTCATTTTAGCTCACAGTTTCAGAAGGTCAGAATCCACATGTGGGCAGCTAGCAACAGTGAACACACATGGTGGGGCATAGGCAAAGAGCTCCCCACGGCACAGCAGAACACAGCCAAGTGCAAGGAGGAAGCACCTGCCCTTTGCAGCCAGGCCCCCCTTCCCAGCAGTACACAGTACCCTTAGGTACATGAGGCTTTGGGGAACACACCAGACCCAAACCACAGTATACACACACAAGTCAATCTGCCTGGTGCAGAAAAAGGAAGCACACAAATAAAAAAATGTTGTGTGACCAAACATTATATAAAAGTCTTGCCCTCCCTACTCCACCTCTAGCATCAGGAAAACTTAGCGAGTCCTCCGCATGCAGTTAACTGAGGCAAGGAGTAAGTCCTGGGTCTCTATGTCCTGCCTCTTGCTGTGGCATTGGCAGAGTCTCGCCTTCCCTACTGGGGGGTGCAGCTCCCCAAGACAGCCTCTTTCTTCCAGCCTGAGCAGAGAGATACCAAATGATGATGCACCAAGAAGTAAGATCCTTTCACCCCCAGCTTCACGACTCTCCCACCAACATATGTTCTAATGTTTCTTGTTCTCTTTCCAAAAGGAAAAATCTGTTATTTGTTCTAGGGAGACCCTTCCCAGTGGAGTGCTGGGCATTTTCCTAGGTCTGATAGATTTTGGGAGGAGAACCCAGTGCCCTCAGTAATGATCCCAAACAACCCCTGCATCCTTTCCTTCCAATTTTATATTCATCTTCCATCAATCCCTCCATCTCTACCCTCCACCCTCTGCCTTCTAGCACCTCCCCACCAAGCCTTCCTACACATGGGGCTCATCTCTGAAAAAAAGTCACTTCTGCCAAAGACACCAACTGGGTATTTCATGATGTTATGGAGTTGCTGTATTTTTTTTTTTTTTTGGTGGACTACAATACCATACTTTGGATATTTTAAAGACATGTTTCAAAGAAACATTCTAAAATATTACAGATGAACAGGTAATGTCTTGGATTTGAGAAAAAAAGGGGAGATAAACACAAGAATATATGAAATAAGACTGGGATAATGATCACTTAAGTGGGAGGATGGCTAAATAGGGATTTATTTTTATCAGTGTGTCTTTTTTCTGTCTCTTTGAACTTTTCCATTAAAAAAGAACTTGCTCTAAGACTGTGGGAGGACAGCCAGGCATCCAGTCTGTCCTTCCAACCACTCCGCCATTATATGTCTATTTCTTGCTTATTCAATATTGCTTTCTGCAAGTTTAACATGGGTAGGGTCCTGCTGAGCATAACAGACCCTCACACCAGACAACCAAGATCTGGTCTCCCTTAACACACTCGCTTACAGCTGTACATGTAGACCCTCAGCATCCTGCCCTCTGTCATTCCACAAATAACCAGTGAAGTGGCAGGGAGACTTGCAGCCGCTTTATCAGAGAGCAGTGCCGGGTCAAAAATAAGTAAACCAACATCTGGGACCCTCAGTAGACACTGGTAAGTGTTTTGATGAACATGGACCCAAGAAGCAAGCAAACACACCTGATCTACTTGTGTGCATGAGAGGAGCAGGGAAATCAGCCCAAGAGAAGTCTCACCTATATGACAAAAAGGTCGTCTTTTTCTCCTCAGATTTCATCTCCTTTCTGAGTAAATGCTGCACTTCCGACAGAGCAAACTTCAACTGTACTTCTTGTGACTCTTCTGCCATCCCAAGCCAGGTGTGATCCCTCTAGTGTCAGCTACCATAAGGATTACACACCCCAAGGGCTGAAGAAGCAGGCCACAGGGATGCAGGCAAGTCCAAAACCACAGTCTTTCCAAAAATAGAAAATCAATCTTTCTTTGCTTTTTCCCTTTCCCTCCTTCTCTTTCTTTCTCTTTCCCTCTTTTTTCTGGCAGCAGTGAGAATGGAATCCAGGGCCTTGGGCAAGCTAGGCAACCACTGAGCTGTATCCCTAGCCACTTTATTTTTTTTCTAACTTATTATCTGGAATTGCACAAAAAAAAGACAGGAGTATTGGTGTTGACTCATCTGTGAAGTACTTGTAAAACTCTCCTGAGAAGCCATCCAATCCTGGAATTTCCTTCCTGGGTAGAGACCTTAACACTGCCTCCAATCTGTTGGCGTGTAAGTTTTTGAAATAGTTCCCTGTAATTTTCTGAATTTCAGCAGTGTCCATAGTGACTTCACCCATTTCATTTGAAATTGCATTAATATGAGTTTTTTTCTTCCCTTGTTTTGGTTAGTTTGGCTAGAGGTTTACCAATCTTGTTCATTCCTTCAAAGAACCATTGATTCCTTGGGTTTTTTGATTCACTGATTTTTTTGTATTTTTTTGTTTCAATTTTGTTAGTTTCTGTTCTTATCTTTGTAATTTCTTCTACTACATTTTGATTTAGATTGCTCTTAATGCTCTAGGACTTTAAGGTGTATCACTGTTTATTTGGGATTGCTCTGTTTTTTAATGAGTTACAAATTTCCCTCTTAGGACCAGTTTCATTGTGTCCCACGGACTGATATGATGTGCTTCCTTCATCATATAACTCTAGGGAAGTTTCTGATTTCTTCTCTGACTTCTGTGTTTTTTAGCCTCCATGTATTTGTACAGTTTCTATAATTTCTTTTGCAGTTGATTTCCAGTTTTATCCCACTATGATCTGAAAATAAGCAAAGAATTATTCTGACTCCTTTGTACTTAAACATGCCTTATGGCCTATAATATGTTCTATTTTGAAAAATGTCACATGTGTTGCTGAGAAAAAGTAAATTCTATTGATGCTGGGTAGAACACTCTGTAGACATTCATTAAGTCCAATTTTTCCATAATGTGGTTTAACTACAGTATTTCTTTGCTGATTTTCTGTCTAGTTGACCTGTCCATCTGTGATATTGGCACAGTGAGATCCCCTAGTATAATTCCTTTGGGGCCAAAGTGGTCTTTCAAGTCCAGTAATTTTTATTCTACAAAATTAGGTATCCCATCCCCAAAATTAGGTGCCCTGAATTTGAGAGCACATAATATTGATGACTGTGATTTCTTTCCTGTTGAACTGTCCCCTAAATCAGTATAAAGTGCCCATCTTTGTCTTTCCTAATCTGTTTTGGTTTGAAATCTGCTGCATCTGAGAAAGTATAGCTACCCTGCTTATTTTCTGGGTCCAGTTGCATGTGGTATTGATTGCCATCCTTTTATTTTCAGCCAGTCTGTTTCCTAATAGGTAAAATGTGTCTCTTGCAAGCAACAAATTTTGGGTTTTTGTTTTTTGATCCAATCAGCTTGTCTGTGTCTTTTGGTAAGCGAGTTGAGACCACTAACATTGAGCATGATTGTAATGGTATATCTGCTATATCCTGTCATCACTGTGAGGCTTCAGCATTGATTGCCTGATCCGTGCTGTTGTTAATTCATTCTCATGTTTCTGCTGTTTCCTTTTCTCTGGGGACTCTTTAGTGCTGTTGGTCCCCCATCTCTGCCTCATATTCCTGTAAGTATTTTCTGTAATGCTGGTTTAAGAGCCATGAATTTCTTTAGGCTTTTTCATGAAAAGTTTTAGCTTCTTTACTTTGAATGATAGTTTTGCTGGATATGCAGGCTGGGTTGTCATTTATATTGTCTTAGCACTTGAATGTCACTCCATGATCTCCTGGCCTTTAGGGTTTGTTTTGAAAATCCAGTTATCCTGATGGGTTTGTGTTTCTTAGTTACTTTCTATTTTTCTCTTTCAGTTTTTAATATTCTCTCTTTGTGCTGAATATCTAGTATTTAATTATGATGCATTGTGGGGATGTTCTCTTCGGATCAAGGTTATTTGGAATTTGACAAGCCTATAAGAGTTCAACGTTCATTTCTTTTCAGAGATTTGGGAAACTTTCTTCCATAATGTCTTTGAACGTGTCCTTTAAGCCTTTAGTTCTGTCCTCCGTTTTCTCCTGCACTCCTGTAATTCTGGGTCTGTTTCTCTTTGCGTCATCCCTCAACTGTTGCAACTAGTCTCTTTCTTGTCGTTTTGTCTTTCGGATTTCACTGATCATGTGATCCATTTTATCTACTTTATCTTCAAAACCCAGCTTCAAGCTGGTTTCCTGTTTTTTTTCCCCCATTTTTTTTCCCTCTCCTGGAGTTCAGCTTTCATTCTATCTGTCTACTGAAATGTTCCTTCATTTCTTGCACTGCGTTCTTAGTCTTTTATGTGTTGCTTCTTTATGTGCCTTTAACTTATTACCCATAATGGCTGCTGTTTCTTTGATTATCTCCATTTTGAGGTGCTTGGGCATCTCTTGTATGTCATCCTTGGGCTTTTTTTGCCAGTAGGTCTACTTTTCTTTTGATTTCATTTCCTATATATTCTGCTGCTTCAGGACCAATGGTACCAGCTTCTGGAGTGTCAGGCTTTTCTGCTGATGATTTATTGATCATTTCCCCATGGTTCTATTGTTGACTGTATCTCAAGGAGTGTCAATGGACTCTTTCTATGTTAATTTTATGGGCAATCTCTTCTTCCAAGGCCTTCTATCATCTTGTCCTGTGTCTCCCGAGAACAGCACTGCAATCAGAATAACTTAAGAGTCCAGTCAAGCCACTGGTCCCAGTTGATACTCCCAGTTGCATGTGCAGACATCTCCTTATCACCCGGTGCAGGAAGTGATACATGGGAAGCACAGATGGGGGTGCACACAGGGCCATGGAATGCCAATGAGTGCATGCACAGGGATGCAGGGTACCACAGGGTGGGGTTGCAGGGCACCAGAATGTGTGTGTGGGCCCTGGGGCTTCAGGTTGCCAGGGAAGGCATATGTATGGCTTTGGAGCTGCAGGGTACTCGCAAGGGTACGTGAGGGCCATGTGACACCAAGGAGCTTTGTCAGGACACACCTGGCATGGGACTGTGGGACCTTGCTGGGGTGAGCCAAATCCACCAGGGCTGCATGGGATGGCAGAATCCAAATCTGTGGGGTCTGTGCAGGACAAGGGATGGAGCCTGGGGTCTCATATATGTCAGGCAAATGCTCTACTACTGAGGTTTATCCATAATCCTTTTTTTTTTTTTTTTCTTTTTGGAGACAGAGTCTCATTGTTGCTCATCTGGCCTTGAACTTGCAATCCTCCTGCCTACCAGTTTCATAGGTAGCTGGAGTTATAGGCATGTGTTATCATACCTATGTCCCTTCTCAAGTAAAACCCATGGTGAATGGGAACAAATGTGGGCTGAAATTCTGCTATTTAAAGTTAGATTCTTTTTGTTTTCTTGAGACATGGTCTCACTCTGTAGCCCAGGCTGGTCCTGAACTCACTGTGTAGCTCAGGCTAGCCTTGGACTCCTGGTAATACCCCTGCCTCAGTCTCCTGAGTGCTAGGATTACAATCATGGTGCACCACGCCTGGCTTTATGTGGTGCTGGGGAATCGAACTAAGGGCTTTACACTTGATAGGCAAGTACTTTAACTGCTGTGCCATTCCTCCAGCCCTAAAGTTAGAGTTTACATCTTCAACATAATTTTATATTATTTCTACTATATAAATTATATTAAATAATAGAATCATACATCATGTTACATATATCATGTATATACTTTTTATATAAAAACTCATATAAAATCCAAGTTTTTATATGAAATCTTCACATTAGAAAAACGTGGCTCATAATTTTTTTTTTTTTTGAGACAGGATCTCACTTAGCAGGCTAGTCCTGAACTTACTATGTAACCCTGGCTGGCCATGAACTCTCAGCAATCCTCCTGCCTCAGCCTCCTAAGTGCCAGTATTACTGGCATGCGCCACCACACTCAGCTTACGTAATGCTGGCAAATCAAACTCAGGGCCTTGTCAACAAGGCACATTGGCCCATGCCTGGAGACCCAGCTATCCCAGAGAATGAGCAGGAGACTCTCTCTAGTCCAGGAATTCAAAGCCAGCTGTAGCAACACAGCAAGAAAGAAAATTAAAAGTAAAATTTTTAAAAATGCTCAGAAAAAAAAGTGCAAATAAAAAAATGAAAACGTTTCATTGGTCACACTAAATGTGACTATTGTTCAAACTGAGCCCCAGACTTACAATTGTTGACCATTTCATACTATTCAACACTTATCAGGTATTAGCCTGGCCTTTTGTGTAAGTGTATGTGCTGTACAACAGATTAAATCTAGGGCCTTTACACTGAGCTATGTAACCCTAGCCCTTTTTAACTTTTTATTTTGAGACAAAGTCTTGCAAAGTTACCCAGGCTGGGCTTGAATTTGTGGTCCTCTTGCTTCAACCTCCCAAAGTGCTGGGATTGATAGGCTGCACCCCATGCATAGCTCCTTATTTTATTTTCATGTAAATAAATGTCTTTTTTAAAAAATTATAAGCTCCTTGCAGATGAAAATCCTATTTCACCTTGCTAGGGTGGGGTTGGAGTAGAAGTCAGGGCCCTGTGCAACCACACACTTACTTCTGACTTGCCTCCATCTCCAGCAGGGCAGACAGAGCTGAAGTCCCCTTCTTTCCCACTGGAGGGCCTGTCGACTCCAGGGAGTGCGTGGAAATGGGCCCCGTCATCTGCAAGCCTTTCATGGCAGTTCCTTTCTAAAGCATAGGCGAAGAAACAAGGCCATCAGCACAAATGGGCTTCCTCGTTGGACGGCACTCATTACCACACAGACGGCTCTATCTTCAGGTACTTGGGAACCCCACCAACACATTCAAAGAACATGGGTTCTTAGTATACCATAAATAATAGAAGATACTGAGGCTCAAAGAGGTTAAACAATTACTCCAAATCCCACTGGAGCTGAAATGTAAAATTCAATTGCCTTATTTCAAAACCAAAGTTCTTTTTATACAAGTTATTTCTAAAAACCTTCCTAGTCATAAGTTATACATCATACAAAAGGTAGCTGGCATGCAAGAAACAATATTGAACTTGAGGTTCAAAACACAAAAATACAAACAGGGCCAATAATGGAACATACCAGCTAATTAAACAAGAGAAACTATTAATACCCAGAACAACTTGGATAAATCCCCCAAAAATGATGTTAAGTAAAAGAAGGCAGCCTCAAAAGATTTCATATTATATGAATTTGCTTTTATGACACCTAAAAAGATGAAATGTTGTGATGGGCAGTGGTTGCTAGAGGACAGAGATAGGTAGAATTATCAGTAAAGTATCCTGATCGTGGTGGTGGCTGATTGAATCTATACATTTGTTAAAATTTATATATCTGTACCCATGCTCAAACACACACACACACACACACACACACACACACACGCGCGCACACACACAGGTCAAGTATACCATATGTTAGCTTAAACAAAACAATGCTGAATCCTAGATTGGCCCTCTGTTGGCTAGGTGGCCTCAGACACTCCACGATCCCCATAAACATCAGTTTCCCCACTAACTACTAGTATGTGACTGAAATGAAGGACCAATGGTGCCAGAAAGTCAAAAATGACAATACAAGCAAGGAAGGATTGCTGCTGTTACCCTCCTGAGAGTTTCTACTCAGTCAACACCTCAGAAGCCCAACACTTGGTCCCACTTAGGAAACATGTATCTGCAGCCAAACCGTTTTGTTGGTTAGAGAAGGGTGGCTCAAGCCAACAACACTGCTAAGTCACGTGTGCACCCTATACCACCCTCCTTCACCTTGCATTGGAGAAGAATACCTGTTTAGGATTTAAAATAAACATTGGGCAGTTCTGGGATAAATGAACTGGCCGATGAGAGGCGCTTTGAGGAGGCAGATCCTGAATTCCAACCAGGCATAGTCCCAAGGGGACTCTAGAAGCCCTTACCCGCATCATACGATCTGAGCGATGCCGCCTGCGGATCCGGTTCAAGCCCTCCACAAAGCGGATAAAGCCATCTAGGAGCTGCCACTCATCCTCATCAGCACGAGGCCTGTCTCCATAGATGTCACAGTGGACCTCCCCCTCGGTGATGCGTTTGGTAGCAGTGACACAGGCTGGCAGCAGCAGGAAGCGGGTCCTCCAGAACTTCAGAGACTCGATTAAGCTAGAGAATCAAGGAAAGCATGGAGCAATGAGGAGCACAAGCAGACAGCCAAAGCTCTCTCAGTGAACTCTCCGGAACCGGTGTGTGAGGGTCCACCTCCCAGGAGCGTGTGCTCATCTGACGCTACAGCCCATGACTTTGTTAAAACATATGCCAGAAGAAAAACCACATTTGTTTTAATGCTAGGATGTCAGAATGCTTCTGTGCACTCAGGTCCGGTTATGGCTCTGCACCATCACAATCATAGACCACGCTCAAAAGTAAAAAACTAAAAATGAAACACAACAGTTACCAAGCAGGTGGTCAAGAAAAGGCAAGGAACACTGTCTATATTAACTCTTGTGCCAAAGAGGACATCGCTGAATTCTGGGTTTTTTTTTTCATTTGCAATAAAATATATAAAATAAAATGTACCACTTAAGCCAACTTTAAGTGCACAGTTCAGAGGCATTAAGTGCATTTATACTGTTTGTGTAACCATCACCACGATCCACCTCGTGAGCATTTTAACCCATGCAGATGTGCTTTTTGTTTCCTCATTTTCTTTCGAGAAGACAAAGAGACATCCCTCTGACACTGGAAATAAAGGACAGAAGTATTATAATATCTATATACCCAGCGCATCAAGAACAGATCTCTGACCTGAAGTCCTCAGAGCCTGCAGAGCAAATATACTGATCTAAGTAATTCCACTTGTATTCCTCCAACCGCTCGTGGGAGAATTCCACCCAACAGGAGACAAATTCCGAGTCTGAGTGGGAAGGGCAGAGGCTATAGGTGTAGTGGATCTGAGCAGATTCATAAGGGTACCTGAAAGACAAAAGGCAAGTCTGTACTTTCAAAAAGAGAATTCCCCAATTGTTTTATCTTTTCATTTTCAAAGCACTTGGCAATATCCTTAGTATTCAACCTTCAACTAATAACCAGCTCAACCAAGAGGACCGTCATGAAAATTACTACCTTCTTAAAAGTTCTTCAGTCTTCTCTCCTCACATTTTTTTATTTTTAATTGGCTTAGCATAACTCATAATAAATGTTTTAAGCTGAATCAAATCCCTTTTGGAAACAGGTAAGCTATAACCCTAAAATAGGTTATTAAAAAAATACATTCTAAAGGAAATCCTACCACTCGACTCTATTGGTCAAAACTTTGTACTAGACACAAAATTAGTATGTAGACATAATTCAGGATAGTAGCTAAAAACCTTAAATAGCCAAGGACTCACTTGGGAAGGTACCGCGTCACTGTGATCATCTTGTCCTTCAGAGTTACTTTGTGGAAAGTTCTGCCCATACTTAGCCAGTACTGGTCCTCCTCCTCTAGGCGGTTTCGGGACACAAGGCCTGAGAGAGGAAAGAGTGAGAGCTGCCTCCACCTGGATGAGGCTCAGTCCCACAACAGAAAAATGCCTCATCTATACAGGCACAGGAATGAAGAAACAGAAGGGGCAACACTTTTTGCAGGTAAGTTCCACAGAAGAAAAGTTATTCCTGGTTTAATAAAAAGTAGTATGAAAGTTGGCAGATTTCTTTCTGCTACTAAATCGGCCAGCAGTACAGCCGGGCCTGAGGGTGCTGACAGCATCTAGATGTCACACACCTGGGCCTCACTGTCTGAGGAGGAAAAGTTATGAGGTAAATGTTAATAGCTCAGAGACAGCTGTGAGACTAAAAAGAACGCTACTCCACACAAATACATGGTGCCCACCATGACACCTGAGGTCCTCAACCTGTGGTGGCGGTCAGTCCATCTTCTAGAGTTTCGATCTCACAACTCCCACATCACTGTCTACAGTTCAGGACCATTTCTTTGTTTATGTGCCACGATTTTCCTCCTCCAAACACTCGCTGCTTTGCTTCATCTGCCTTTTCTTCTTGGGCAACCATCAAATCCTATGGGTCAACCTCAACTGCTACTTCCTCCCTAAAGCTGAGAGACGCCATCAGCAGTCTGAATGATACTTCATACAAACCTCAGGCATATGTGTGTCTCACATTTTAACAACCTGTCAGAGGCAGTGATGCATATATGTAAATCCAGGGAAGGTGGAAGATGAGGTAGGTGATGCCTGAACGTGAATTCATTCACTCTCTGGGGTGAGAGAACTAAATCCTTCCCTGTAGTTCTACAAGGCCTGGATCACCAGATATCTCTGTTATACCTCCAGCTCACTCCCTGAGTTCCACCATACCAGATTCTTTCTGGTGCCCAGAAAGTGTCAGAATTCCTTCAGCCACAAGCCTTTAGACATAGTGATCCTTCTGCCTGGCATGTTCTTCCCTTCGACTCCCATCCTCCACTCCCCACCTGCTTCTCCTAATAGCCCTGGGACTGCTTAAGGCCTAAGTTCAAACGTCACCTCCCCAGCGAAGCCATTCCTAGCCTTCTGCGCCAGATCAGATCCAGAGTTAAACAGAAGTGCAGATGAGATCGGACACATTCAGGGTGGGAGGGCTGTGGACAAACAGCCACGCAAGCCCTTGGCTATTCTGTCTCAGTCTTCAGCACACTATGAAATTATTCGCATTTTGATTAGTATTTTTCCCAACAGGATTATAAGTACTCATTTAGACATTTCAAAGATAAGAATGAATGAATGAATGAATGAATGAATGAATTCATACATTTATTGACCCATACTGCTCTATTCCAGGCACTGTTGTTTCCACTGAGAATAAAAGATGAGTCCAAGATGGACAAAATGGTATAAGCTCATAATACTAGCTAGCTAATCAGGATGCTGAGGAAAGAAGACTGATAAGTTTGAGGCCAGTATGAGAAATTTAGCCAGGCCCTTTTCTAAAAATAAAAATAAAATAAAATTTTAAAAAGAAGGTGTAGTGGAGATGTATTATCTCAGTGGTGCTTGCCTAGCATGTGTGAGGCCAAAGATTTCATCCTTATTACTAAAAAGAAAAAGAGAGAGAAATCTGAAATAGTCTTGGCACTCAAAAGCACTAATATTCAGTAGGGTCTGGAATATGAATAGAAGACAGAGGTAATATGCCTCACAAAGAGCTTTCAAGAGACACTGCAAAGCTTCATCTATAAACAACAGGTTCTAGAGTAGGTGACCACTAAGCTCTTTTTAACAGATCTACATTCTCTGATCATCTGGCCAAAGGAACACTAAGAGAGTTGAAAGTGACCTGAGGTTTTGCAGTAAGTGGTCAGAGGACTGGAGATCTCATTAAAAACAGTAAGGAGGCGACAGAGGAAGTCAGCTCATTGACTGCTCCAGGAAGTGATCACTGCTGTCCAACTGCAAGAATGCACACTTCATTCTCTCTACAGACTTACTTCAGAAAGCACTTCACAGCATGGCTCTTATTTAATTAGTGTCACCAACTCTTTGTCACTTATTAGCTTCTGCCACTCCCAGATGACCCATTATTGCTTCAAGTCACTATGCTTCATTGATAAAGAAGAAAAAGATAAACCCAGGATAAGATAAAAAGAACGGAGTGTAAATGTCAGATTATGTAGCATCTGAAAACCTGCTATGTGACAGGTACTATGTAGAAACATCCATTTCTGGGTCAGAATTATTTGCTAAATACTTTAATAGTACAGAATTAGTGCAGCTGCTTGCTATTCCTAGGTACTGTCCAAGGTAGTCTACTACACCTTTCCTGAACCTGGTCATAGTCTCTTCCTCAAAAGGAGAGTTGTAAATTAGAATATATAACATAAACTTGTACCTAATGGAGAACTTATTCTCAAAAAGTAAAATGAGAAAAATTGTGTGTTGAAAATGATTATTCCTAAATTTATCCATTCCCTACTCCCACAAATTTAGTAGAGAAGAAAAACATAAAGCGAAACACTCACCTCGACTGTACAGAGGGCTGCTGCTCAGCGGGGGCGGGACAGCAGGATTGGGTTTCTGCGCCTTGGGCTGCACTATGATTTGGTAGCCCTGCATAAGACGCTGGCAAATGAACTCTTCAAACACCTGCTGGGCCGTCATCTGCACACCTTCCTCATCCCTCCTGAAAAAACAAATGGTTGCATACCTACACATATCTGGCATAAGGCAGTGAGTGACACTTCAGAGTCTATTGTGCCATGTTTTCCTTTGCTTCATCCTGAAAAAATATTCCATGGCAGCTCATACATACAATTAGCAATTTGTAAGCCCAAGTTGGGAAAAATGGTCAAAGAGGTCCTAAAAGGAAGGGAGGTTACAGCCAGTGCCACAATGAGCAATCTTAAAAAATCAAATTTAGTGGACTAAAAATAATCATAACAAAAATGAGGACAATCAATGAGAAATTGTTAATGTCAATGGAACTTGACAAAATTAACAGTTCTTCCATTATAAAATCTCCCAAGTATAAACATGAGGCAGAAGGATTGCAAGTTTAATCCCAGCCAGAGCAATTTAGCAACACCTTGTTTGAAAATAAAATCTAAAAGGACTAGCTATAGCTGAGTACAAATGTCCTGGGGTCAGCATGACCTAAGTTTGAAAGTTCAGTGGTCCCAACACGCGTGTTTGGACACACCCAGAACCCTTGAAATCAGAGAGCTGGGCACCTGTTCTGTGACACTAACCTGTCCATGTCTGCTTCTGGGAGGAGATCATAGCAGCCTTCTGTGTAGTCATTTTGCAGGCCCTGGCGGTCAGGGAAGTAGTCGGTGGTGAGGGGGAGGCACGCCGGAGTAGTAAGAGACTTCCAGTCCACGCCAACTGTGCAACAGAAGCCTGGCACTACGGGGGGAGCAGACAGTGTCAGAACTGCCTCATGTAACAGGGGACAAAAGTATGTGTGGTCACCATGACAGTGGGGGCACATGGGGGCAGTGGAGGGAACATGGAAGGGTGAGGGAAAGAAACAGTTCATGGTACAAAGTAATAAAATTGCCAGGAGAGGAAAAGAGGACAGGGGTGGGGAGAGAGAGAGAGAGAGAAACAGAGTCTGTTAGACAATGCAGTGCACATGCTTATCCAATCCCATCATGCAAATGGGATTCACAGCTGATACTTGTCATATTCTGCTGATCACCAGCTACAGCCACAATGCCAGTGAGGTTACTGCAGGGCAGGCAGGGTTCTACGCTGAAGCATATCAACATTCCAGAAGCAGACCAGAGGCTAAGGCCGCAGCCTCTCTGAGGGTCGCAGAGTGGCTAGGTGGGGGGAAAGGAGCTCAGCCTGACTCGGGGGGAAACAGCATACAGCAGCAGACACAAGGAATACTTTCAGAACCACAGTGATACTTCAGATCCCAAAAGGTAGGAGGAAAACCAGGGGAGGACAAGTGGGGAAGTTTCAAGGCCGGAACTTGAAAGAGTTGAGAGCTTAATAATCGAGACACGAAAGCTAGAGCACAGTGGGCCTGACCCCTTGCGTCTGTCTGACTACTCTTTAGTTAAAGCAGGGCTCCTCAACCTTGGCAACCACAGACCTTGTAAGTCAGATAATTCTTTTGGGTAGAGGGCTGTGCCGGGCATTGTGAGAAGCTGTGCATCACCACTGCACTCTACCCAGTGGCACCCTCTAGTTGTGAAAACCAGAAAGGTCTACAGATATTGCCACAAGTCCCCTAGGAAGAAAATCCTAGCAGATAACCACTGAGTCTTGCTAATTTTCATGTGGGACCAGAAAACTGAACCCAGAGCCTTGCAACACTGGGAAAACACTTTTAACCATGAAGCTATGTCCCTGGCCCAAGAAATAATTATTTACACCAAGACGTGTTTGATAGCACCATTAAAAATGAGTAATAGGAACCTAAAGAATAGTGTAAAGATTAAGTTAATCACACATGGGAACAAAAAGACTTAGTGATGAATATCCAGTGGTCAGTCAAGTTCAGGTAGAATTTTTTTCTGCTATTTTGTTATTGTAGTTATTTATGTTTTTTGACTATACAGCTGTTTAAATAAATAAAGCTGATCAAACTGGATACAATCTAGCCAAGCATTTTCAACTACAGGTGTGTAAGTGGATCCAGAAATAGCTTATTACCTTTTTCCAACTTTTTTCTAGAGCTCTCAATAAGCAATTAATTAATTAAGAGCCTATTACCCTTCACATGTACCCCCGAATTGCATTATGGGACAGATCACTAGGAAACATCTCTCTCACTGCACATCAGACAGACCACAGTTTCCCTCCATCACATTCCCTTCACCACACCCAGCCACCCGTGGACTTCTAGGCCACTCTCTTCCCACAGTGCTTTCTTTTGCTCCCTCAGGCTCTGCCCACCCCACAATCCCTAGACCCACTTCCTGCTAGCTAGTTGCCCCTTCTTACTTGGGTCTGGAGAGGTAGAAACACTGTCCTCTACAGAATCCTTATTCTGGGTCCTAGGATTCATACCTATGGAAACATAAAAGCAGCTGACTGAATAAAGCTCATTATGCAGAAGATTTCTGACAGTTATGGTTGAAGATGCTCACAATCAAAAATAAAAATAAAAAAGTGAACCAAGTGGCAATTCTGGGCTATTTCTAACAACACAAAAGAATTACTCAAAGGATAATGAGCAACCTAAAATTTGGGAATGAGCCAGACTTTACTCTGAGATTACCAATATCATTCTTTGCCCAATGAGACCTTTAGCAAAGCAATCTGCTACTTATTTTAAGAAAATGGACAATTTCAAAGTCATTTAAGCTAATTAGAGCAATCTTTAGCAGATATAAAATGGCCTATTTAAAATGTAGTCCACTCATCAATCATCTTTATCTTTTGGAATTCTTTTGGAACTTCAAATCACGGTTTTCGAGCATATGATACAGACATCCAAACATTAACTTCAGGGAGGACCATGATTCTACCTATCGCTGAGCTGAAAAGAAAATCAGGCTTGAAAATTCAGCAAACTGGCTGTAAGCAATAAAACTATTTATTAAATAAAATATAACAGTACTCTGTCACTTACAAAATGCACATATTTACTAGGAAATTATACCATAAAAAAGAATTGGAAAGATCCTCAGCATACTCTCAACAATGCTTATCTCCCAAAAGAAAGCTGGAGGAGAGGGTAGGAGATAAAAAGAAAAAAAGAACTGCTTTTTACTCTGCATACTTCTGTGTAATCTGAATCTTTTATAATAGCTAATATTTATAAATTCTTTGTGAGATCCTTGAAAAACAAGCTCTAACACTGGAGAAAACATTTGTAAATAACATCAAGCAAAAGACTTGTATCCAGAGTACAAAAGAAACTCTCAAAACTCAAAAGCAAAAAAAATGAACATTCCAGCTGGTTGTGGTGGTGCGCTCCTGTAATCCCGGCACTCAGAAGGCTGAGTCAGGAGGACTGATGAGTTTGAGGCCAGCCTGAACTGCAAAGCAGGACCTGCTTCAAATAAAAGAAAGGAAGAGAAGAGAGTGAAAGACAGACAGAGGAGGGGAAAGAAAGAGAAAAAGGAAGAGAAAGAGAAAAAGAAGAAAAGGAAGAAAATGAACAACCCAGTAAGTAAAGGAGTAATAGGTCTGAATGAACACGTCACCCAAGAACATACAAAAAAGGTGATTAAGTGCATAAAAAATGCTCAGCATCGGTCATTAGAAGGCAGGCGCAGTGGTGCAGGCCTGTCACCCCAGCATTCTGAGAGGCGGAGACAAGAGGACTGCAAGCTCAAGCCCAGCCTGGATGACGTAGTAACTTGGTGAGACCCTGACTCAAAATCAATCCCAGAGTGCTGGGATTACCAACGTGCATCACTGGGCCTCATTCCAAAACTGTCTTAAGCTGTGGAAAGGAGATAGAGCCAAAGGCAAAACAAAACTCTTTAGTTGGGCATGGCTACAGACCAACTCCAAGGGACCTGTCATCCCTCTGAAAATACATGTTACAGGTCATAAAAGACTGGGCAAAGGTAAACTGTTTCACCCTGACTAAAATGAAAGAAGTCAAGGAGTCTACAACTTTTGTGACAACCTAAACATTCCTGGGACTGGAGGGATAGCACAGCAGTTAGACCACTTGTCTAGCAAGTGCAAGGCCCTGAGTTTGATTCCCCAATATCATATGGGCATGGTGGTGAATGCCCTGTCATCTCAGCACTCAGGAGGCTAAGGCAAAAGAATTACCCTGGGTTCAAGGCCAAGCTTGGCTACATAGTGAGTTCAGGACCAGCCAGGACTACAGACCAAACTCCTGTCTCCACAAAAGGTAGGAGGAGGAGGAAGAGGAAGACAACAAAGAGGAAACTAAACATCCTTTACAGGCTTCTCCAGCCTGGGGCCTGCCTACTTTTGTCCTTGATTCTTTTTAAAAGTTGCAATAAAATTTTTTTTAAAAGGAAGTCTTGGTACCTATGTACAGTACATTAGCTATATTATTTATCTTATTTATTTTAGGTGGCACTAGAGATCCAACCCAGAGCCTACACACTAAACAAGCTACATCACTAACCCTTCTGCCTCAGCCTCCCAGAATGCTAAGATTATAGACCTACAACACTAGGCCCAGCTTATTACATATTTCATATGTGACCCAAGACAGTTCCTCTTCACTCAAAAAAATAAATGCAAGAAACCCAGCAGGCCAGATTGAACACACCTGTAAAAAACATACATATGTATACTATACATATTTCTATAAAGTATGTATGTCTGAATGCCAAAATTCTACAAGTTGTTAAAATGCTTCTCACATATGGCCTTGGAAGAATAAATTCATCTGTTAATACATGTGCTTCAGCATAAGAACACTTGCCTACCAAGTGTAAGGCCCTGAATTTGATTCCTCAGCACCATATAAGCCAGGGATTGGTGGTGCGCATCTGTAGTTTCAGCACTCAGGAGGGTGAAGAAGGAGGATCACTGAGTTCAAGGCCAGCCTGGGCTACCTAGTGAGTTCAGGACCTGCCTGAACTAGAGTGAGATCCTGTCTCAAATAAACAAACAAATGAGCAAACAAACAAAATGCATGAAACGGCATGAAGAGAAGCTAAATAAAGATGAGATATTTAAGTCTAGTGAAGTAAGGTGGTTGATCTTGACGGTCCACTTGACTGGACTGAGAAACATTTTGGAAATCACTTGTATACTTCTGGCTATACTTGCAGCTGTTTCTAGAAACAAATGGATCACGAGGCCTCCAAACCCTTATCAGTGAGGAAGCTAAGATCACAATATGACGGTATTCCGGTAAGGAACAGACTGAGGGGTCAGGCACTAGTTGAAGGTCGTGAGGTCCGGACCCTGTGAACTCTACCTGCCCTGGCCTCTTCCTATATGGATTTTCCCCCTTCTCTCTGTTTCCGGGTTGCCCATGGGTGAGCAGCTGTGCCCATCCTGCCTTTCTCCCATGACAATGCACCTTACCTCAGCCCCACAGCAACAGAACCAGTGAAATCATGGACTGAGATCTCTACTACCATGAAACCTCAAAGTCCCTTTCTTCCTTTAAGTTGTACCTGTCAGGTATTTTATATTTTGTCCCAACAGCGGGAAAGTGACTAACACATGAGGAGTAGGATCCCAATACGCCAACTCGTACTCCTGGGCTGTGTGCATGGAGCTGTGTGGAACTATACCTAATGCCTCCTGGGAGGGCATGACAAGCAGAGAGACCAGGGTAGCCAGCAGGGCGGGCTTGCCAGAGGAGTTATTGTTGAAGACTAACCATAAAGACTGAATACATATTCTCCAGGCAGAATCAGGGGTTGCCGACAGGGAAGAAATACAACCTGAATGGAGGAACTACATTAGACAAAGGAATATGAATATAGTTCTTTTGAAAAGTCCATTAGGAAGGCAGATCTATATCTCTGGAACCCAAAAAGGTCAAACCAGAGATCCAGGTTAGAGCAAATGCTTTTTCAATGTAAGTGCATTCCTGAAAAGTCTAAGAGGATTCCATGGTGGTGTCATTGGAGACTTCCACACCACTCCAAATAAAAATTCTTTGAGAATGCGCTCTTTCCGCCAAAACAGATTTAAAAATTCTGAAAGACATCTGGGAGAATCATCTGGTCTCCTGGGCTCCCCTACGTTACCAGAGTATCTGTGCAGATCTTGATGCAGCTACAATCCGAATCTCTAATTCCCCTTGCTTCAGATCACCAGCAAGACAAGCTCAGGGTATAAGGCCCGGAGAGTGCTGAGGGGCCCTTTCCATGCAGTGCTACCCAAATGCTGGGAAAGTTCAAACAACAACAAAAAATCAACAATAGAAATACTACCTTTGTAACATTCTGAAGGTTCTTTCTTTTTCTTTTCTTTATTCCTTTCTTTCTTCCCTCTTCCTTTTTTTTTTTTCTTTATTTTTAAAACAGGGTCTCACTCTGCAGCCCAGGCTGGTCCTGAACTCACTATGTAGCCCAAGTTGGCCTCAAACTTACAGTACTCCTGCCTCACCCTCTGTTGTGCTGTGCTTGCAGGCATACACTACCACGCCAGGCTTTCTGAAGTCACTACATACAGGTCTGGCAAGAAGGTACCATTTCCAGTACTCTGAGAGCAGGGACCCAAAAGAATCTTCTCACCCCCAAACTTTTATTCGATTTGTTTTCTCATTTCAAATGAATGGGAAAGACAAATACATCTGGAAGCCTGTAATGCAAAACCATTTTGCTGGCTCTAAATAGGAATCCCAGGACTAAAAGTAGCCCCCAGCTTTCCTTAAAATGAAAGTGGTTATACTCAGAACAAAACCGAAGTCTGTGGTGTACAAAGTAAAACACAGGACAGTGACTCCTCGCAGCAGAGTGAACAAACCAGAAAAACCTGGGGTAGGTAACTCATGCCCATGAAAACACCGGCACGATCTGTGCTAAATTCCACAGCAATTGTCTGGCTAAATAAAGCCACTGGGATTTCTGTTAAATGGATCAAAAAGAAACCTGTCCTACAAAAATAAAATTTAAAAAAATAAAATGAATGAATGAATGAGATTACGATCATTTTGGAATTCTGCCACTGCCGACCCTGTTCCCAGGCCCTAGCCACAGGCCTCCAGGACTCCTGCTGGAAGACTCCTCACACAAATGAAGGGACACGTCGTTAACCAATTTCATACCTCACTTTCACTTGCCTTCTTGGGCCAACTTTTAGAAATGGAAAAGAGCTTACATAACACTAAGGCGGGAAGTAGCAGCCCCCTATCTTTTTTCAGTTTTAATATTTCTACACTCATTTTTTATTACCATCTGTCTTCTGAGTCTCTATACCTTTCTCCACTTACCCCAATTCATGTTCTCCTATTCCCTTAAGAGGCACTTTAAACAGGGTGGTCAAGGGAAGACAGGACAACAGTTTGAGTCAGGATACCCGGCTAGTGCCACATGAGATTAGTTTAACAATCTCTGTATCTCCGGGCATTAAGTTGCTCAAGTATAAAATATAGTAACTTATGATTGGATGAGATAAAAGAAAAATGCTCCCAGAAAGAGTGAAACCAAGTCAGTGTGCTCCACCCACCCACCACCTACCTGCACTTGGAATCCTTGTGTTCTAATCCTGCCTGACCACATTCTACCTTTTCAAGCCTGAGATAGATGCTAACTTCTCTAAGTACTTATGTCATCATTTTCTTTTCTGATCTTAAAATGGAACCACATTATCCCCCTCTGGATCTCTCCTGAGTGCATTTGTGAGGGTGGGTTTGTTCCCCGGTCCCCAGCTGAAAGAGCCTCAAGAACACAGATCAATCCTGGCCTGTGCCTGGTGTTGCCCTCAACACCCAGCAGCCTCCGATGGTGACCCCGACAGAACAATGATAAATGTGGTCTGACCAACATGTTCTTGGCTAAAAATGTGCTGCCCATTTATAATTCCATGCATTATACAGCACTGCTTCTAAATAGGTCACCCAAAATTGTCTCTGAAATGATCCTTAAATAGACATGGTCCTGCTTTTTGGCCCTCTTGTCACTTCTAAATGTGAGCCTGCTCTGAGCACCCTGATTCTATTACCTCTCAGATGAGTTACCTGTATCACTGTTGCTAAGCAGGCTGGTGGAAAGCTCTTCCATTCCACTGAAGTTCAAGAAGGACATGCCGTCACCAGGCTGGCGAGAAGTGCTGTGCCTGCACAGAACAGAGCCCAGCTACCTGGCTTAATGTAGACCATCACTTTTCACTGCTTAGCCCATACTGGGGGTAGGTGTGTGTGGGTGTGTGTATGGGTGTGTGGGGGTGTGGGGTATGCGTATGTGTGTGAAGAAGGGAGGGACAGTCATGAAAAAAATACCCAGATTTCATCCCCACAGGCTGGCAACCCTTGGGATCCATATTTCAAACCATCTGGTGAGTGTGCTTCATTTGTCTGCCAGCTCTGTCCTCCTGCCCTAGCTCTTGGCTTTCCTACTTCCAGGCTAGACCAACTACCCTTTCTGTCTTATGCACTAACAAGGATGGATATGAAATATCTGAATAGCTATTCCCAGAATTAATCTGGTTAAGAGGACCACACTCTGTTCAGAGCCCTTACCCATCCCACAGGATAGCAAGGTTACTAAAAGAGGGATCAAAGTTTACAAAATATTTCCTAAAGCAATCCAGGACCAATGACTCCAGGTATAATACATAAGACTTCTACTTGTCAAGTCTTAGATCACTTTCTTCCTATAAAATTTTTCTTTTTTTTTGTTTTATTTTAATGTATTGAGGATTAAACCCGAGGCCATGGCCTTTGTCTTCAGCTTCATCCTCAGCCCTTTTAATTTTTTTATTTTGAGATAGGGTATCACTAAGTTGCACAGGTTGGGCTTGAATTTGCAATCCTCCTGCCTTAGCTTCCTGGAGTGCTGGGATTACAGGTGTGCACTTACTACACCTAATTCTATGCTGGTCCTCTTTATAAGCCTTGGATCACATTTAGAGCTCTGGCAAAAAAAAAAAAAAAAAAGTTGTTTCCATAAGCAAAGATCTTGACTTTCGATTGTTTTTTAGCATTAACTTATTCTAGATTCAACAGTAAAATTCCTCAGTGACTAAAATAATGTAAAGTATGGGGATGCTACCCAAACCAACAGTGTGGATCACACGGCTCAGCACTCCAAACTCAGTCTTCTCTCTCATTTTCATCTTTGTCCAAGGTTTGGAAGAAACCTACACTTGAGATTCACAAAGTGTAACCTCAAGGTAAACCTGGGGAGGTAGTTCAGTGGTAGAGCACGTGCCCTGACGTGGAAGGCCCCAGGTTTGATCCCAAGCACCACGACCATACCAAACAAAACATAAATCTGAGGCAAAGCCTAATGAATGTGACAGGCAAAAACGTCAGGCTATTTGCTTTGTACTTTCCCCAGAGAAGGGAATGGGGCTGGCTGACAAAGGCCTTGTATTGTCTTTTCAACTCTTATAAACATGACATTTTGTGAGTTGAATGTTCTATATGTTGTCTTGGGTGCCAGAGAATGTTCTCAGGTTTCCTTCCAGGCCCCGACATACAGCCTCACCTTCCAGCAGCTTCATGATATGCTAACTTCAGCAGAGGAGTAAGCTGGGCCCCTCTGCCCGCAGCCCTGAAGCTCTGCCATGTTCTGTCGGGTCTCATGATGGACCTGGATGGCCTCTCCAGATGGTCCTCACCAGACAGAGATCCTTCTGAGCATCATAGAACTTCCTGAGCATCATTCCCACCTGACAGCTATGCTACACATGTACTGTACTTTTCCTCCTTTCCAGCCACTGAGAAGAGGTGCTGGAGAGACTCAATGAAGGACACACCATAAAAAGAACACTACACAGGAGACCTGAAGCTTCCAGAAAGAACCCTTCTTCCTCCAAGCAGGACCTATTCCACCGAACAGCTTCCTGTTTACTATCCTTTCCAGTCTGTTAAGGAGTATTTTAGAGTGGGCTTTCTCTCAAGCCTGGCAACAGAGATACAGTAGCGAAGTACAGAAGTACAGGAAGGTTGGTGCAAACAACAGAGGAAACATGAACGAAACATCAAATGATACTTAAGAAAATAACCACCTGTGACTCTAATAAGCAGATGCTGAAGTGCAAAAAAGAAACAGTGGGAGAAATCAATATTAGTCAAATAACACTTTCTGGAAACAAAGTTTTAGAGCTAAGCATTAAACAAGGTTCGCAGAGGTAGAAGAACAGACTATCTGAGTAGGAGAAATATTTGTGAAATCCCAAATGTGAGAGGCAGGAACTGTGCAGAACACAAAATTAGTTGAAAAGAAAAAAAGCCTCTGAAGATGGGAATGAGGAAAGAAGTCAGCTATCAGATGCTCAGACGGGCAAGAGGATGAAAAACTCAACCGTGTTTGGAGACTGTTGTCACAGTAAGCTGTGTATGATGAGTGGGACGAGGAAAAAACACAGAAACCAGAAGAGCTGATGGTTATAAAAGATCCATCAACACTTCTCTCTCCTAAGAGATCCTAACGGGAGCCAGCGGAGGTAACAGTGGAGAGAAAAAGATACCAGAGAGAAGCAAGTGCTGTGACCATAGCAAAGATGAGTGGACTAGAAATCTTTGCAAACGATCCTAATTATAGCCAAATAAATGTAACTAATTATTTCTCACTTACTTTACTTTTACATGATAAAAGCACGTGCAAAAATGAAAAAAAAAAAACTGTTTCCAAGCATTCAGCCATTTGGCAAGATAGTTTCCATAAAAAAAAAAAAAAACCTAAAGTTTGCTGCATCTCTTCTTTCCCAGTCCAGTAAGAACACAGTAGCTTGAAGCTGAACTATAGCTACAGCTTCATAAATCCTTAGTGTTAACTACTTCGTAGAACACAGATCAAAAAGAACAAGTTTGGAAAAACAGTGAGTTAGAAATAACACTTTCCTTTAGTCATCAGAGATTCCTGGAAAAAGACAGAAAAGTAAGTAGAATCAATACAGTTAACATCAGTATCCAGAAAGAGCAAATATATATATATATATATAAGAGAAACGCTGCCATCAGAAAAACAGGCATGAACATCCTGATGGGACCACAGAAGTTCACAGCAGAGGCACCTAACCAAGGAAACATGGTTAATTCATCCTGAGGACCAGTACTGCTCCAAGGCCCTCTTCTGAAAAAACTTACCCACAGGAAAAGTGTGCATCCAGCGCCGTCTGTTGGACGTCAGCTTCATGGGCATTCGTGAGGGGGCAAAGGGGTTAATCAGAGCTCGCTGGGGTGTGTATCCACCAGGCCGAACAGGCAGCATGGACTCTGCGCTGCCCACGTGGAACCTCCCTGGTGCACTGGAGTCTCGCTGGGGTGGCTCCACCATGTTCTCTAAAACATCTGCCAGGAACCAGGGTGTTGAGACAAAGCACAAACCCACCATGAAACCAGAGCTAGACATTCTAATAAACTAACAAGAGCCCCGGACACAATACATATCAGGAAATGACAGAAATGAGTAAACGTTAATCTATAAAGAAACAAAACATATTTACGTTTACTTTTTCAAATACTTGAGAGAACGGGGTTTGGATTCCTAAATTTTTGACCCAGTGAAGCCCACCAAAATCTGAAGAGAAGGACCACACACTGCCTGGGGACAATGAATGGCTGATGCTTCCCTTAGGGGTGGAGTGAACACATTCTCTACGCGGAAGAACAATAAAAGCAAGCATTGGTGATAGGAGGACAGACTGGCAGAGGGAGCAAGCTAAGGCACAGAGAAGAACAGCACCCGAGCTCCTTAGTACAATACGAATGAGACAGAGAACTGAGGACAAAACAGAATACCGTCACGACTTAGTATCTGTGGGAGATTAGTTCCAATAACCCCACAGATACTAACCTTTACTTAGAATACTAAGTATTTGCCTCCAGCTTACACATACACTTTAAATCATCTCTAGATTTCTTACAATGGTGAATGCAAAGAAAGTACTGTGTATATAATTGTTATTCTAAATTGTTTAGAGAAAATTATTTAAAAAGGCTGTACATGTTTAGTACAGATATAAACGATCTTACAGATAGACAGGTAGATGGGCAGATAGACAGATAGGTGGAGAGACAGAGGGATACTGGGGATCCAATGCAGGGCCTTCACACTGAGCTCAGCCCATTTCTCATTTTTGGTTTTGAGACAGGGTCACCACTAAGTTGCTAAGTTGCCCAAACTGGACTCAAACTTGTAGTACTTCCTGAGCCTTCCAGATGCTGGGATTATAAGTCTCCATCACTGGGCTTATCTTCATTGAATGTTTTCAATCTACAACTGGTTGAATCTGCAGATACAGAAATGACGAGTATGGAGGGAAGACTGTCTAGGACACGGGCGATTTTAAGTATGGCACAAGTGGAAGTGACAAGGAGACAAGCAAAACCTTTCATGCTAGGCCTGAGAAAGGCTCTATATTAACATACAGAAAATGATACAGTCACAGTGAAAGGGTAAGGAATGGTAGAGGTAAAAATAGCATAATACACGCATACCTAACATGGAATGTGATTCATATGCCTTCCACTGCCATGGGAATAATTAAGATGTGGACTTACACCCTGACCACTCCCTGCCACTCCTCCCCGCCCAGTCTAGCAAGGCAGCTGCCTCTAGCTCTGATGATCAGCTCTGCCTGTGCCTTAGCACTCTGACCTCGAGTACTGGTGTAGCCCAGGGAGCTGCTGACTTCATACTGGTGCAGGTGGGGGTGTGGGGTCATCAGGATGTTAGCGCTTTTGCCCAGGGAGCTGTCGTCAGAAGCCTGGCTCCTCACTTCCTCTGTGGGCAGTGCACGGCCTGGCAGCGATGGACTGGATGAGACATCACAGGAGCTGGAACTCTTGCGACTATGATTCTCTCTCTCGCGCACAGACCTGCCAAGAGACAAGGTACCACCAAATGAGAGATTTTTATCCCACCTCTAGCTAAAACTCCAAAGCATATCAATCACATCAGGCTGCTTAGGAAAACAAGTAACAGAAACTCCAGCGTGATCTCTGAGTCTGGAAAACAATGCACAAGGTACTCTACCCTAAACAGCACTAGATGTGACTTAAGAAAGGGGGACACGGCTGGCAATTTCAAAAAGTCTGATTCTGCCAATCAATTCCACACTGTAAAAACAAGAAGACCAGAAAAGATACTGTGCAATGCAAGAGAAAGTGTACAGGGAGAAATCTTCTTGACCCCCAAACTGAACTTAAATCTAATCAAATCAAACCTCTAGAGATAATTTTAAATGTACAGAAAACTCAAGGAAGAGTTAAACATTGTAAGAAAACAATCAGCTAAACGAAGAAAGCAAAATAGTCATCACAAAATAAAACTAACTGAGTGCAATGTGTAGATCTTGTTTAGGTTCTGCTTCAAACAGATCAACTGCAAAACAAATTTTTGAGATAACTGGGAAATCTGAACATAAACTGGCTACCAGAAGATACTAAGGAAATGTGTTATTAGTGACAATGGTACGGTGACGATATATACTTTTGACTCCCCCCTAGGCTCCCAATACTGGGATCAAACCTAGGGGTTACCCTGCTAACGGAGCAACGCTCATAACCCTTTCTATATTTTTCAAGACACAGTCTTGTTAAGTTATCCAGACTAGCCTCAAACTTGCAATCTTCCTGCCTCAGCCTCCTGAGTAGTTGAGATAAAATTGTGTGCTTTCCTCAAAAAAAAACCTTATTTGTTAACAATGTACACTGCAGTAGGTTTACATGGGAAAAAGAAAGGATGTTGGATGTTTGTTTTTAGTCTAGCCAAAATTTAAAATGTAGAAGGTATAAAACAAGATTGGAAACATGTTGATAACTGTTCATGACAACAGTCTATTTGGGCATATCTGAACATTTCCTAAACAAGATTTAAAAAAATAATATGTTTTTATTAAAACACAAAACTCCCTAAAGGGACAATCTCAAGAAGCAGTAAGAAGGATCAAAAGAATAGAAATCCAGTTGGGGGAATGGGCAAACTCTCAGAATTAAAGTGTCAGCCTTTCCATAGGGCTTCCCTTCTGGCATCAGAACAGTTTTGTTTTTCTCTTCCTGGAAGAATTCTGTATGTCATAGCTTTAAAGGAAAAAAAAAAAAAGCCTGAAAATAGATCTCAACTGATACCTGAATGGTTAATACATCAATATTAAGTATCTGAGCATCAAGGTATGCCTAGCCATGTTCAAGGTACAGTGCATGGCTTAGAAAGCAGTCTGTACAGCTGTGCATGGGGATGTGGTTTGCAGAACCAACTACTTGGAACGCTAAGGCAGGTTAGGATTGCCTAAGGCCAGGAGTTTGAGTTTGGCCTAGGTCATACAGCATGATTCTATCTCAAAAATAAATAAGGGATTGGAGGAATGACACAGCAGTTAAAGTGCTTGCCTAGGAAGCACAAGGTCCGGAGTTGATTCTTCAGCACCTCAAAGCTGGGCATGGTGGCCAACGCCTATAATCCCAACACTCGGAAGACTGAGGCAGGAGAATTGCCATGAGTCCAAGGTTAGCCTGAGCTATATAGTGAGTTCAGGGCCAGCCTGGGCTACATAGGAGACCCTGTCTCAAAAATAAAGAAAGAAAGAAACACACAGAAAAAATCCTAAGTAGCTACTACTGAGTCCCTCAACAGCACCTTCATGTCCAAGAGCTGCTAAGAGCACTCATTCTATGCTCTAAACAAACATTCTCAGGATGAGTTGGTTAAGATGACAGAAAAGGACTAATTTTGTCCACTATAAGGTCATTTGCCAGAAAATCAAAAGATGTAACATTCCAGTTGGTTGTACTTTAATTTATAGACTTAAGAAACTAGAAAGTGGACTCACAACTAGATAAAAGAAACCTAGAAAGTGGACAGCTAAAAAAAAAAAGCTAGATTTGTACTTGACACATTCACAGTTTATTTTACATAAAGAACTAAGAAGTGCCAGCTATGGTAGCACAATCTCAGCTGTTCAGGAGACTGACGAAGGAGGATCATAATTTTGATGCCAGCATGGGCAATACGAGACCCTGTTTCAAAATAAAAATTTTAAAAAGGGGTTGGGATGTTGCTCAGCAGTACAGGTACCCTGGGCACCAAAAGAGAGAGAGAGAAAGAGAGAGAGAGGGAGAGAGAGAGAGAGAGAACAATAATCTCTAAGCATAAAATTCAGTACTATTAAGTATTTGAAGAAATTATAAACTAATATCTAATTTGGGGTAAATAAGATTTTCTTTCTTATATAAATAGGCTATTAAATCTAATTTTATCACAGTTAGCAACTCCTATATGATCAAAACACCACAATGTAAGTTTCAAACACAAGAATTAATGAAAGAAAAGTTCACAACCTCCGAGAATAATAAACCTAAACTCTGGGCCAATGGATCTGTATTAGTGCCAGCTCACTGAGAAAATTCTGGAATTTATGAAATGAACTGCTTCTCTTGGTTAGCCTTCTTATTTTCTGACAATACTTCCTGGCTGAGCTACATCTATAATCCATTTTTAAAATTTTTATTTTGAGATGGTCTCGCTAAGATGCTAAGTTGCCCAGCTAGGCTCAAACTTGTGATCCTCATGCCTCAGTTTCCCAGCGTACTAGGATCACAGGCCTGCTCCACCAGGCCTGGTTTAGGCTTCAGGTTTCCTACACAATTTTTACATGCACCCCTAAGGCAATGTGGCAAAAAACCTGCAAGTGGCAAGGCGCTGAGCCCGGGATGGGCCAGGCAGCCGGAACACTTGAGCATCATAGGCGTCATAATCTACTTGAATGGGAAGGGCGTTCTCAGATTCTTTTGGAGTCCCGAGAGCTGAAACACATAAACAATACAGACTGTCAGCCCAAATATTTCAAATAGATATATTGGTTTGTTTTTTGTTTTGTTTTGTTTTGTTTTGTTTTGTTTTTTGATACAGGGTCTTGCTCTGTAGCCCAGGCAAGTCCTGAACTCAGTAGGGAGCCCAGGCTGGCCTTGGACTCAGGACAATCCACTTGCCTCAGCCTCCTGACTGCTGAGATTACAGGTGTGCGTCACCACACCCAGCTTTATGTGGTGGTGGGGAAATGAACTCAAGGCCTTGCACTTGCAAGGCAAGAACATTAAGTGCTAAGCTATTCCTCTAAGCCCTCTTAAATAGATATATACAGAAGGTCCTCATCCTAATCTGAAGGACCAGGTGATGATCTAATAAAAGAAATGGGCTAATAACCATTCAGCAACTTGAGATTAAATGACTTGCATGTCACAGGGACAAAGAAATAATGCAGCACTAAATAAAGGCAAGGGATTAGTTAGCATTTCACTCTTCTGTGGTCCTACTTTTAAATATATCTTAATATGTTTAGTGCTATAAAACTTTCCACCTGATCCCTGTAAGTGACCTATGGAAAAGAAAAACAAAGTTTTGCCATGCATTCTGCAAGTGATGAGACAAAAAAAACAAGGTGACTATGGGACCTTCTAAATAGGATATAAGGGGAACTCAGGTCTCCTGACTTTTCTTTGAACTTTTAAAAGCAACTAACTTCACATAATTCTGTTACTATGGGCTCACTGATTCTTTTTAAAATGATAAAAGAAGATCTCAAAAATTACTCACATGTATCACGGCCATTTTTTCCTCTCTCAGAGGCAGGCTATAAAATTAAATAGAAAATTAATCGCTCTTTTCCTGCTAGCAAAGAATTTATCACAATACACAGTATGCATGTGGCCACTCCCCAGGGCAGAGATCATGTAATAACCCTTCTTATCACAGACGGAAAGGGAGGGACATTGGACACTGCAGACCACAGTGTCCAGCCCTGCTAAGTCCTTTACTTTCCAACTTGATATCACTTATTTTCACAGCCCTATCCAGTGGCTCAGTGCAGAGGCCCTAAGTTTAATTTCCAGAACCAATAAATAAATCCAGCATTTTTATTAGCTGTAAATATATTCCATCATGTGGGTATTTCATGGTGAATGCAGTCATTGTGCTATTGTTTTCAACTTCCCACTATTACTAATAAAACTAGACCAGGATCTGTTTGCATACAATATCTTCAATTATTTTCTTATTCCACATGCTCCAAAATGGAATTATCTGGACAAATAACATGAACATTTCCATTGTTCTTAATACACATGGCTGAACCTCTTTCCAAATGTAATCAGGCATTCAGGTAACAAATTCACCATGCTTCTTCCAACACATGACATAATTATATATTTTAAGTCCACTTGGTAGAATAGGCATTGGTAGTATAACCATATAGGTGTGACAGAGGGAGTTAGGGGGGATGAGGAGGTGAAGGGATTATAATGTTGACACAATATATATGTGCACAAAATATTCACACTCTATGTAAACACTGCACATTACATGTATGTTTATTAATAAAAATGGTGAAAAAGTATTTGGTAATAGAATTCCCATTCTTGTTTGAATTTGTATTTCTTTACTATTAAAACATGATTGTTTAATAGTATCTTCACATGTCTAATATGTATATCTGTGTCAATGTCTTGACCACACCAGTAACTGAGCAGCCTCGGTATATGAATAAACGAAGTCACATCAAAATGAACTATTTGTGTGTGTCACTACGCACACAACTATGGGGATAGAATGTCACTATATAATGTAGGCTGGCCTTGAACTCATAATTCTGCCTTGGCCTACTGAGTGCCGGGCTTATCTGTCCAATAGTTGCCAATGATAATTGCTGCCATCTGGCATTTGCCTTGCTATGTTTTGTTTTTATGGTGCTGAAAACTAAACCCAGGGCTTTACACAGGCTAGACAAGCACTCTACCATTGAGTCGCACACCCAATACTGCTTTTTTAGATATTTATCTAATGTAGAAAACTACAAAGTTCTAAGACAAATTTCTCAAGCTCTACCCATGACCCTGTGAGGAGGTGAGTGGACTGCAGGGCTGTAATTAGCATATCAGTGTGTGACAGTCTTTGAAGGTTCTGTGAAGGTGAAACTTACCTTTCTTCCTGCCAGTTTAATTCGTGGGGTAAAACTGTTACAAAAGAGCTGGCTTTTGGAAGTGTAGAAACTGTTAAAAGAATAAACAGGGTCATAAATCTGAACCTTAACACTGCACTCCCATATACAGATCGTGCCTCCTAGACTGGCTTTGTTTCAGGCTTAACTGATCTTCCCAACTCTTAACTTCTTTAACAATTACTACAAAATATTAATACTATTTTTTAATTTTTGTCTTATTTTTTTCCCCTATGAATTGTTCTTTATGTGCTAATTCTACTTCCTAACTAGATCAAAACCTCCTCCTGTGATAAAAAGTAAGTCTATTTACACCATGACAATTTCATCTCCATAGTTCTGTAAGATGCTGGACCCCAAGGAGGGCCTTATCATTCTGACTAATCTTCACTCACTAAGCAAGAAAAACCCAGGCAAGAAGGGGAAATGGTTAGTACTCAAGAAAAGATGGCAGATTCTGAGAAGAGTTATTGCTGGATTGAATGGGAATATTTATATTCAGGCTTTTGAGGGATTTTCATACTGCCCTTCATAGTGATTATACCAGTTAACAACCTCACGAGTAATGACTGCTGTTCGAGTTCTTGATATACTACTCCATTCTCTCTGGGGTTAGACGATACCTTAGTGATGTTCTGATTTGAACTTCTCTGGTGGCTAAAGATGTTGATCATCTTTGCACATATGTACTGGCTATGTGAACTTCTTCATCTGAGAACTGTCTATTCATTTCCGTTGCCCATTTTTTATTCAGGTCTTCGAATTTGAGAGGTCTGTTTTTTTTCTATTTAGTTCCAATGTAAACATTATGTATCACATATATATGTATACATATATACATACACACACATATGTGTATATTAATAAAATGGGAAAAAAGGAAAAGATAGCAGAAATCATTAAATCCCAACCCATCCAAAAATAATCTTAATAAAGTTATGTGAGGGATACAGGAAACACAGAGACCAGCCTTGCTCTGGATAGGCTGAATGAATAAGTAGAGGCTGTGTGGTCTTTCCAATTTCACATCTCTCTATATTCTCTTTTACTTATCACTAACTTGTAAATGATGTGTGGAACGTTAACCAACCCCACCTTCCATCAAATCTCTGACTAGACGGAGAAAATAAAAAGCCTGAACTAACAGTACAGGCATAAGTAGATAACCAGTATACCATAAAGCAATTCTAGTGGCATATTAAGTACAGAGGAACATCAGAATGCCACCTGCTGTTTCACCAACCCTATGGTTTGACTTCTAGTGATACCAATGACAGTGCAAGAGAGAGGCTACTGTTTATTTCACAGATGTGAACTCTAGATGATCCAAATGGTAAAGTGATGCCAGCCAGAAGAATGGGATCCTAGTAAGTTAGACCACACCAAATTGCTACTTTTAAGTGTTATAAATGCTCTATTATCATATTTTCAAATGGCTGAAACTAATAGCTGCAGCTTTTCTGTTCAGTCCTTGGCGAGTCATTTTATCTCTCTGAAATTCAGTATTTTCCAGCATACAATGTGACTTGATAGCGAATCTCAAGGATAGATTCTGTTTATATTCGGTCATTCCTTCTGCATCTCATTTTTATCACACTTATATTCCTGATATTTGCTTTACGGATCAATTTTCGTGACTATCCTATAATTCTTTTGTGGTAACAAGGTCTCATTGAAGGCAATTTGATTGTGCTAGTTAGCTCTCTGGCCTTGCTCTAGTGGAATACTTTGCCCTCTTCTGAAGAGGCTTTACCAACAGAAAAAGAACAATGGTGACTGTGAGCGGCCGGCCAGTTCTGTGAGCTTATTCCCACCCCTGGTGAACTTCAAAAACCATGATTCAAAATGATATGTGAAAAGCAGGCCTTGGGCCTTCAGATTTAGAAGATCTTCACAGGATTGCAATTTGCATTGGTCACTACCATCAAAAAAAAAAAAAAAGTGTAAAAATAAAGCAGTGATTCAGAAAACTTTAAAGCTACTACAAAATAAAACCTGAGAAAACCGTAAAACTTGAATGTATATATTTGTGTATTTTGTACTTTTTACCTTATTTCTGGAACTAAACTCAGTATATAATTAAATAGTGGCAATTTTTCATTGACAAATCAATCTGAATGTCTTGCATAAAGGTGCAAATTAAAAGTCATTGAAGATCAAATCCTTGGGTGGGGACTCTAAGAATGGCACAGCAGTTAAAGTGCTTGTCTTGAAAGCGCAAGGCCCTGAGTTCAATTCCACAGCACCACATAAACTGGGCATGATGGCGCATGCCAGTAATCTCAGCACTTGGGAGGCCTAGGCAGGCAGATTGTCCTGAGTCCAAGGCCAGCCTGGGCTACACAATGAGACTCTGTCTCAAAAAAAGAAAAAATTAAAAAAAAATAAAAATAAATAAAAAAAGGAAAGTTACACCAATCACAGAAGGAAAATGAAATAAGGTCAAAATATTCCTATTTTACTTAAACTGAGTTTCTAAAACTGTAGTAACATACAAATACAAGATGAGGATAGTTATGAAGGACCTTATTATGAAATAACCACTCATATTAAAAAAAAGATTTTCTGGCCTCAATTTTGACCTTGAGTCCCTCTACTCAAACATACACTTCTGTGGGTGCAGAAGGCCTGACAGTCTGAGATACAGCTGAACACATTGTATTTGCTAAGATGGAAGAGCTATATGAGTTTGGAAGGTCATCTAAAAGCCCCAGAGCCACACTAGAGAAAATGGAGAAATTACAAACCAAGTTAAAAATTCACCGTTACAAAAATGGCCCAGACAGTGACCAAGTTCAGGAAGAGGCAGGGAGTACAGAGGACATTTCCACTCTCACACTTGAGCTTTATCTTTAAAGTTCTCATTACTCTTCATGAAAGAGATTCATTTAGATCAGCACTCAAGCTAAGAAGAATACAAGAAGCATATAAGGTCTAGTCTTGTTCATAAATCCATGAAATGCTAGCAAACTGAATCATGTGTAGATAAAATGTGTAGATAAAAATGATGAAGATGTCATAAACAAATTGGGGTCTTCCAAGGGAAAGCAAACTGAAAAGAGATCCAACTCTATATAAGCCAGAATATTAGGAAATTCCATAATCTGATAAAGGCCATGTCCAGGAAAATCACATTAAATATGCCTAACTGTGAAAGGTTGATAACTTTTTTGTTGAGAGTACTGGAGTTGAACCTAGGACCTTCACACTTAACTACATCTTTAGCCCTTTCTTATTTTTTTACCTTGAGACAGGCTCTCACTAAGATGCTAAATTGCCCAGTCTGGGCTGGAAGCTGTTATCCTCCTGCCTCAGCTTCTCAGAGTGTGGGATTACATGAGTATACCACCATGCTTTTTATACAGTGTTAGGAACAAGTATACCCCATATCATCATTTCTGTTCAAATAGAGCGTTATTCTCAAGTGATATAAAAAGTATAATGTTTGTAAAGAAAGAATCTTCATTATTTACATATGATATGATTATCACTACATAAAAGCTAAGTAATCAACAAATGAGTTATTATGATGAATATGGATTACTCAGTAAGGCTACTGGATACAAAGGCAGTCTTTAAAGTTCAGTTACTTTTATATACCAGGAAAAACTTGTTAGAAGTATAACTTTAAAAAAAGATTTTGTTTATTGTAATACCAAAAATTATGAAGTACCTTAGAATGTAACAAAAAAATGTTCAAGAGATCTAAGTAAACAGAGCTAATCAACATGATTAGATTTCATTAGGCCATGCAATGACAATATACAAAAGTATCATTAAAAGTATGACATCACATACACACATGCAAAGAACAGGGGTAACCAGCTAGACTACATTTCACTAGGTCCTTAAGATGGACATACTAGGAAAAGGATTATTACAATGTGACCATGGTGTTATGGTTTGTATCTGATGTCCCCCCAAAGCACTGTGTATTTGGATGGTGTGAAATGCCAACAGAAACAGGTACTGTTAAGAAGTGGGCCTGGTCAGAGAGGGTAGAACACTGAGGGTTGTCCTAGAAGGGCAGATTACTGGGGCAGGACCTGCAGGAGTAGCTTGGCCCTTCCTCACTCACTTGGCTATCTGCTTGTCATGGTTTGGATCAGCAGTGGCCCCCCAAAAGCCTCATGTTCCTATCGATACTGTGTCGTGTTGGGAGGTGGGCCTGGCTGGAAGGGGCAGATGCTTGGAGCTTGACCTGGAGGGGCGTGTGCTGGTTCCGCCCTTCCTCCAAAGTTTGTCTCAATTTTGCCATGCTGCCTTGAGCATCTCTGTCTCCCAGAGCACCGGCTCCACCTCCGGCTGTGGCTGTGGCTCTGCTATGCGATTCTAACATTTTCCAGCCTCCCATCTGCAAATGGCTGTGACTTTCTGAAACCGTAAGCTAAAATAAATCTTTCCTCTCTAAAGTTGTGGATGTCAAGTATTGCGTCACAGTGACAAGAAAGTAACTAAGACACTGCTGTGCAC
This sequence comes from Ctenodactylus gundi, assembly GCA_004027205.1. Lineage (NCBI taxonomy): Eukaryota > Metazoa > Chordata > Mammalia > Rodentia > Ctenodactylidae > Ctenodactylus > Ctenodactylus gundi. Next base: position 280,807 of record PVKB01002338.1, read on the forward strand.
GAGCAGCTTTCCTCCAGGAGCGGCTCTGCCATGTGCTGCTACCACTGCCAGCTGCCCACACATGGATTGTGACCTTCTGAAATTATGAGTTAAAATAAGTCTTTCCTCCCTTAAATTGTGGATGTCAGGTATTCTGTCCCAGAAATAAGAAAGCAACAAAAGACACGTATCATACTTACTTACAGAGCAGGCCAAACAATTTATCTTTGTTTATTTTCTGTTTTTTTCACCTACACGTAATGGCAGGTGACTAGTAGAACCACTATATTAAAGGCAAGAAAGTCCGTATCAAAGATAATGGATACTGTAAGGCCCAAATCATTATTTGTTAAGAATTTTCAAGATGTTCTCCTGTACAGATCTGCAACTAAAGAATAGTCAAATTTCAAGCAGGCCATGGTGGCATATGCCTGTAATCCTCAGGAGGCTGAGGCAGGAGGACTGCCATGAGTTCAAGGGCAGCCTGGGCTCCACAGTGATATCAGGACCAGCCTAGACTACAGAGCAAGAACTCTTCTCAAGAAAAAACAAAAAACAAGAATAGCCAAACTTAACGGTTCTGTTGAACATGAGGCATGAACCAAAAATATGATCTGCCCTTCATGACTCCTACCCTAAGAAAGACAACTCATAGAGGGGTAGAATGCTCTGGAAGCACTGGAGAAAAAGCAGCAACTGGCCATCAGGGGCCGTACAGGAAGGACCCACAGAAGAGCAATGGTAGAGCTGCACCTTGGAGGAAAGACAGGCACCTGCAAGGGAAGGACAGGTGGAAAGGACCTCCAGGGAGAAAGGCCTGCAGTGGGGACAAGATGCACGTGCGCAGCAAGAGGCCAAGAGGAAGAAAGGAGGCTGCGATGCCAACGGCTTTCATCCTTAGCAAGCTGGCGTGAGCAGTCAGAGAGAAGAAGCGAGTGCTTGTCTAGAGTACACAAGGCCCAAGGGTTTAAACCCCAGTATGAAACTTAAAAGAAATAAAGAGTGTAGCAACCAGATTCACCACTGGTCCCCAGACCTCCAGGGTTCCTTGGTGCCACATTAGAGCCCGCTACTATGTGAGGGCAGAAAGAAACACTAACAGGAGTGGAAGGAAAAGCGCCATGGTGAAGAATGCTTGCCTAGTGAGCACAAGGCCCTGTGTTTGATTCCCCAGCACCACATAAGCTGGGTGTGGTGGTACATGCCTATAACTGCAGCACTTTGGGAGGCTGAGCCAGGACTGCTGTGAGTTCAAGGCCAGCCTGGGCTACATAGTGGAATTGTCTTAAAACAAATGAACAACAACAAAAAACCTTATGCTTTTTCACTTTTAGATACTGAAATTCCAAGTAAGACGTTAACTTATGAAGTGGGTCATGTTGCTTATGAACAGAATAGAAAAGAAGAAAACCACTTGTCTAAATAAGTGATTCTCAACAAGGATGGGGCATGGTGGCACTTAGGGATACACGGCAATGTCTACAGACCTCTTCGGTTGTCGATACTGGGAGTACACGCCATTGGTATTTAGTTGACAGAGGCCAGGAATGCCACTCAGCATACTACAATGCCTAGGACAGTCATCTACGACAAACAGTGATCTGGTCCAAACATCCATGATATTAAGTCTGAGAAACCCTGGCCTGAGGGATGAACTGAAGAAACGGTAGACTAGAAACAGAAACACCAGTAAGATTAACAGTTTTTTTAAAATGGTGAAGACTAGAAAAAGGCAGTGACAGTGGCAAAGGAATAAGAAAAGTCACCTCGATCTGGAATCAACAGGGACACTGAGATGTGTCCCATGTAGATCAGAGGCATGCAGGACTTTTCTATCAATGGAAGAGGCCAGGTACAAGGTCGGTCTGCTATAGTCTGTGGGAAATGGGAATGTTAACTTGGGAATAATAATAGCCTATAAGATCTGGGTTTGTTTGACCCCAGGGCCTTAGCACTGAGCTACTGCCCCTTCTCCCCGCTCCCACGTCCCCTGGCCCTGCAACTTTTTTTTATTTTCAAAGTCTCACTAAGTCAACTGGGCTAGGCTCAAACTTGCGGTCCCTCTGCCTGAGACTTCCAGAGTGCTGGGATGTGCCACCACACATGGTTTGATCTTCATTTAGAAAAGCCTTAAGTAAATATTAGAACTCAACTTCTATATGCTCATTCTCCTCTCTCTCTCTCTCTCTCTCTCTCTCTCTCTCTCTCTCTCTCTCTCAGCAACACTGGAGATCAAACCCAAAGATAAAAGATGAGAAGAGAGCAAGGGAGCTATTCAAAACCCTTACCAGCTGGTGTTAATCAAAATCACACCCACCTGTGGTTTATCCAGTGAGGAATATTATAGTCATCACCTAGGCGAGAATCCCGAGGAGCACTCCGATTGTGCAGCTGCAAGGGGGTAAGTAAAAGAAAGGCAGGATGTGGAAATGTTACAATTTTTCTGTGTTTAATTGTTCTAAAACTTGCTTTCAGGAAGCAAATCTACAATCTAATTACCTTGAACAATGGGACAGCGTGTAATGGTTGCTCTCCCATGCATACCAAGTCTACACCAATTCCTAAAAAAAACAAAAAAAGAGTGGAGGGGGGGTGAATATTCCAACCTATTAATAATTTTATTTAACTTGAATAAAGCAAAGCCAGATCACAATCCTACAATTTATAGCCTTACCAGTACTTCCTACACAATGAAGAATTACAAAGATGTATTCTGTCAATTTCGTTGCTACCTTGTCTGCCACTAGTCTGTTTTCAACAATTAAGTTTTGAGCACCCTGTAGGTCATGATTTGTGAAAAAAGACAACCAGGTTCTATTATTCAAGCTTAAAAGCCAATGAGTTTAAAAAAAAAAAACTCTGTTTTTGTTTTGAAAAGCAAAACAATCCACATCACTTAATAGGACTTATTTATTGACAGTCAGAATTTACTTTTCCAATTCTGTCTTGTTGAAACACAAATCAAATTGTGGGGGTGTGAGGCAAAGGAAGGGATGCATGGCACATCACAGAGGGAGAACTGCACTGGATAATGTGATAGTGAACCCCAAGATGGGCTAATAAGGGTACATTGGCCCTTTGAAACTGTCCTCCTAGAAAAGGGTCTCTGGTGTCAAATATATTTGGAAACTAAGGTTATCAGATATTCCCTTGAGTGATAAGTGAGATACATTAACATAAAATATCTGAAGAACAGCTACAATTGTGGAATATGCTTAACTGTGGATAACCTGGTATTTCTCAAAACTGATTTAACATGGAACTTCACTGGTCACGTGGCTTCCAGAGACGTCCTCATATGTCCTGACACACACCTCCTCAAAAGTCTAAGAAGTCAGTGAAAGCTCAGAGTTCTAAGTATAAGTCACGCTATGAACGCATGGAGACAAAGGTTAGGGGCTTCCAAGATGGCAGCCACACAGCAGTCCTGCTCAATGGCTCCTCACAGGCTCACCCAAAAGTTGAGGTGCTGTTATAAAACAAAATCAGGCAAACAAACAAACAAAAAGAAAACTATCTGCTCCACTTTGCTTGGAGAGGGAAGGGAACTCCAGGAAATAAAAGGCTATAGGAAAGCTGGAAACTCAAAGACCCACCAAAGGCTAAAGAAGACACCAGACTGGAAGCCACCTGAAAAGGGCCGTAAGCAGCCTCCAACCTGGCTTTAGGAAGACCGAGGTAAGCCCAGAGCTGAGAGCCACAGGAATTCACAGCAACTGTGAGCCCCAGCCTCTAGAAACAAGTCTGAGGGTAGTACAAACTGTAAATCACTATGAAAAAGCCTCCCTTTTGGGTATGGTCCATCTCACTGAGCATTTCTGACTCAAAATAGTACCATTTTCTTTCACATGTTTTGTATCTGTCTTTATGGATACTTATATTCCATTGTATATCTATACCACAGCATGTGTGAAACAAGGTTTCTACATCTAACAAAATTATCATTGAAAATTTAAAGAGCAGTAAAAATTTTTCACAACAAAGAAATATGCAACCACTAGCAAAAAACACTTGCAGGAATCCTAGAAAGAGACAGACCAAAAAAGCAGCACCAAAACACTCAGAGGAAGGGAACACCAAAAAGAAACTGTAACGAAAAGAGAAAACAAACACTAGAAAAACAAGACAATGACAGGACTTGATAAAAATCTTACAATATCCCTTGTCACCTTGACAAGATACATATGTGCACAATATGCTCAACTCCACTGTAAACCTTAAAGTTTGCACTTATACATATCAATAAAATGAGAAAAAAAAATCTTACAATACTTACTGTCAATGCTAATAATGGTCTTAACTCACCAATCAAGACACAGCCTGGCAGATTGAATAAAAAAACAGAACTCAACCACTTATTATCTCTAAGAGACACATTCACACAGAAAGAACCACAGACTTAACATAAAAGGATGAAAATTAATATTCTATGCTACGGGAGCCCAGAAACAAACAGGAGTAGCTGTACTATCTTTAGACACAGCAGATTTCAAAACAAAATAGATGAGAAGAGACAAATACAAATGCTACATACTGGTAAAAAAAAGAATTAAGAAGAGCTCAAATTATAAAGATATATGTAGCCACGGTTGGTATAGACAATTACATAAAGCAGAAACTACAGGACATGAAAAGTCACACAGAGTGAGCTGAAGGTACAGCACAGCTGTTCAAGGTCTCGCCTTGCTGCAAGCTCAAGGCTCTGAGTTGTTTCCCCAGCACCACATAAAGCTGGGCGTGGCAGTCTATGCCTATAATCCCAGCATTCTGAAGGCTGAGGCAGTACTGTTTTGAGCCCAAGTCTTGTTGTGAACCCAAGGCCAGCCTGGGGTACATAGTGAGTTCAGGACCAGCCTGGATTATAGAATGACACCCTGTCTCAAAGAAAATAATAATAATAAAGACAACAATACGATCAACATCAGGGTTAAATCACACCACAGAACAAGTGAACTTAAAAGATACCTGCAGAGTGTTCTATCCAAAGTCAACAGAATACACCTTTTTCCAAATATATAAATCAATTAATGTAATATACTGCATTGAAAAAAGCAAGGATAGAAATCACAAGATCATCTCAATAGAAGAAGAAAAAGCCTTTGATAAAATACATCACTTCCTAATCAAAACTATGATGAAAATAGATACAGAAGTATCTTACCTCAAGCTGAGAAAGTAGTTTATGACAATCATACTGCCAATATCATCCTAAACAGAGAAAAACTGAAAACTTTTCTCCTCGAATCAGGAATAAGACAAGGTGTCCACTCTTACCACAACTGTTCAACATAGTGCTTGAAACCTTGGCCAGAAAAATCAGGCAAGAGAATAGAATAAAGGGAAAATGTACAGGAAAGGAATAAGTCAGACTATCTTTATTTGTAGAAGACAGGCTCTTCTCCAAAAACTCCATCAAAAGACTCTTAAAACTAAGAAACAAATTTAGCCAAATAGGATATAAAATCAATACACAAAAAACAATAGTATTCCTCTATAGCAGCAACGAAAACCCACAGAAAAAGATAAGAAAACCAATTCCACTCACAGTCACCTCAAAGAAAATTAAATATCTAAGAACCAACCTAACTAAGCAACTGAAGGCCCTCTATACCAAAAACTACAGTACTCTAAAAAAAGAAATTAAAGAGAATTTTAGAAAATGCAGATACCCCTGTACCCAGATAGGCAGAATCAAACATTGTCAAAATGGCCATATTACCCAAAGTGACATACAAATTCAATGCAATCCCATTCAAGGTACCAACAGCATTTTTCACAGAACTAGAAAAAATGATCCAAAAATTTTCACAGAACAATAACAGACCAGAATAGTCAAAACCATCCTAAGCAACAAAACAAAAGGAAGCATCTCAATAGCAGATATCAAACTATATTACATAGCAACAGTGATTAAAACACACACACATACACACACACTGCATACTAACACAAAAACAGTTGGATCAATGGAAGGAAACTGAAGATGCAGACACACTGAGCACCTTCAGCGACATGATCTTTGACAAAGGAACCAAAAACATACACTGGAGGAAAGATAACTTCTTTAACGAATGGTGTTGGGAAAACCGGTTAGTCACATACAAAAGAATCTAGAACCCCATCTTTCACCATGCACCAAAATCAAGTCAAAATGGATCAAAGATCTAGACGTTAAAATGGAAACACTGAACTTGCTGGAAGAAATAATAGGCAAAATCCTTGAAAACGGAGGCATAGGCAAGAACTTTCTCAATAAACACCCAATGCACATGAGGTGACGCCAAGAGTCAATAGATGCAATTATATCAAACTAAAAAGCTTCTGCACAAAAAGAAAATAATCAACATAATGTAGAGGGAATTGACAGAATGGGAACAAATTTTTGCCAGCTAGTGCTCAGAGGACTAATATAAAAGAAACTTTAAAAAAAAAGAGACCCCACCCCAAAAAATATAACACTCAAAAAAAAAACTTGGCAACTAAAATGAATTGGCAGTTCTTAGAAGACCACGTCCAAATGGCCAATAAATACAGGAAAAATGTTCAGCATCTTTAGCAATCAGAGAAACGTACATCAAAGCAACACTGAGATCCCACCTAACTCCAGTAGGAATGGCTAGTATCAGGAACTCAAAAAACAAGGCTAGAGAATAGCACAGCAGTTAGAGTGCTTTTCTAGCAGGTACAAGGTCCTGAGTTCAATTCCACAGCAACACATAGGTCAGGTATGGTGGCACATGCCTGTAACACCAGCACTCAGGAGGCTGAGGCAAGTACAATGTCACGAGTTTGAGGTCAGCATGGGCTACACAGTGAGTTCAGGACCAGTATGGGCTACAGAACAAACCTCTACATAAAAAAAAGAGAGAGAAGAGACAAGAAACTCTACATTGTGAGGGAGACTATGAATTGGTACAATCATTACATGGAAAGCAGTATGGAGATTCCTCAAAAAACTGAAAACAGATATCCCATTTGATCCAGCTGTACTGCTTCTGGGGATCTTCCCAAAAAAGTTAAAGTACGGCCATGCTTATAGCAGCACAGTTTATAATAGCCAAATCCTGGAAAAAGCCAGTATGTCCAACACCAGAAGAATGGATAAAGATGAGGAACATCTGAACAATGGAGTACTACACAAAGTACTACATAAAGAAAAAAACTGAATCATTTTTAGGAAAATGGATATACCTTGAAACCATTATGTTTAGGGAAATGAATCACACATAGGTTAAATACCACGTGGTCTTTCTACTACGAAAAATCCATAAAAAGAGAGTTGGAAGAAAGTAAGAAGAGGAAATTTGTGGAGAGAGAAAGGAAATGGGGAGGATGAAGGTGGGAACAGGGAAAAGGAAGTAAAAATAATCAAGATGTGATATGTAAATACAGCAACTTCTCAAGCTGGTTGTTACCATTTTGTGTAACAAGTACAAATTAATAAAAGAATAAAATGTGAGAGAACACGCAGAGAGAGCACAGACCAGGGAGGGTTACCGTTATCTATCATCCGCTGCTTGGTCAAGATCATGAGTAAGCGGTCCACCTCAAAGACGCCCACTCCAGGTGTGATCACCACAGACATCTGCCCAGTTCGGTCAAAGTTGCGGTTGATGTAGTGTTTGTCAAACACTTGAGACAAAACAAAAAGTTCCCAATGATGATGTGACAGCTTTTCAGAATCTGCCACTCAGAGCAATCTTCGCACATTTTAATCACAGCAACTGCCATATTCTGACCTGAATTTAACTAGTGGTGTACACATCTGTCCTTCCTCTTCTACATTAACAACTGTTTGAGCACAGGTCTGAAAATCACTGTCATTTTTGTTAGGCTCCTTCACTGATTCATGCCTTGTATAGCCTTATATGCTCAAATTTCATGCCATAAATTTAAATCATCTATGAATCTCTTAAAACTTCTAAGAATCAAATATGAATTTTTTTTGAGGCAAGGTCTCACTCTGTAGTCCAGGCTGGTTCTGAACTCAGTATGTAGTCCAGGCTGGCCTTGGACTCACAGCAACCCTCCTGCCTCAGCCTCCCAAGTGCTAGGATTACAGGTGTGCGCCACCATGCCCAGCTTATGTGGTGCTGGGGAATCAAACTCAAGACTTAGCACTTGCACAGCACTTGCCAGACAAGTGCTTTAACCACTGAGCTATTCCTCCAGCACCTCAAATATGAATTTATTACAATATTAAGAGTACACCAAAAACATAGGATAACTGCAAATCAAGCAAGTTAAATTCGGGCCTCTGCAATTCTTACTATGGAAACCCAGTGATACTCAAAAATGATAAAAAGATATGTTAATAAAATAAACTATGCTCTACAGATACACAGGAAGATGACAAAGAAAAGTGAAGTAAAAATACATAATCGTTTCCGCCATGGGGCAGTGCAGTGCTCATAGCTAACTGAAGGTGGGCCCATCGGATTCTCTTTACTAGAAAGTAGACTTCTGAAGAGTAGAAACAAGACTGCTGGAGGCTGAATGTGGCTTGAGCAATTCTTGCAACTGAGTCTATCAGAGCAATCAAAGTCCCCACCTTTTCCAACCAAGCATTCAGGCCTCTCCTACCTGTCCCACTAAGCCCTTGAATTATTAAAATTTTCCGAGCCCCTGCATTCTTTAGAATGAATTATCCCTCTTGTTTAAACTCAGCAGGTTTTATTACTGGCAAGTAACAGTGTATATCAACAACTATGTAAATGCAGGGGTAAACCTTCAGAAGCAATTACACAACACTGCTAATAATGGCTCCTCAGGCTAGAGACATAGCTCAACGGTTAAAGCACTTGCCGTACAATAAGTGCAGAGCCCTAGGTTCAATTCCCCAGTACCATACAGGCTGGGCAGGCCAATAATCCTAGCACTCAGGAGGCTGAGGCAAGAGGATTGCTATGAGTTTGAGGCCAGCGTGGGCTACACAGTTAGTTCAGGGCCAGCCTGGACTATAGAGTGAGACTCTTAACTCAAAAAAAAGAAAAAAAAAAAAGTAGCTCCTCCTAAAACTAAAATGAATAGGAGGCTTAGGCTGTAGGTAGGGGACTTTTTTTCATTTACCTCTCCATACTTGAATTCTAGAACATGAGTTACTTTCATAATCTTTAAGCATTTTTGGGTTTTTATTTTGTTTTTGCTGCTGGTGGTGCTTTCTGAATTACCCACAAGCAACTGAAGAACAGGGTAGAAAATAAGAACACAGTTTTGTAAGCAAAACAAGAATTAATCCAAGCAAAACTCCCTCCAGCTCTTTACCATGAGAGGCATATAAGAACACCAACTGCCAAGTAGAAGTCCCAAGATTTAAATGTTAGTCATTAAAGCTATCCAGCCAGAAGTTATTGCTTCAAATTCATTTGTGGGGGCAGGAAGGTTCCGGAGGCCTTATCAGTTAGGTCAGGGTCATTGGACATCAGTACAAAGCCTACAGCTAGGTAGGAAGATGCCAGCTCATGGTGCCTGGCATCTTTACTCACCATTGAATGACAGATTGATGGCCTCTAGGTAGTTTCCTTGTGCCGAGGTAGAATTTTCTCCTTGAGGAAAGCCCTCTGACACACAGACACAAGACAATTCATGAAAGATTAACTCTTAAAAACGAAGTAGAAGAATCTGCCTCCATAAAGCTCCCCTCCCCTCCACACACCTGTATTAGGTACATTGTTGAACTAATCGCACAGAATAATGAATGATGGGAACCAATTGGAAATAGAAACTGATCAAAAGCAGAAACTACACACGACAAAGCCAGGGAACCAAGAATGAGGCCCTTCTCCATCTTCAGCCTCCGTCCTGCGCCTCCTTTCCCAATCGTACCTTCAATTACATGAACGCACACACACCTGCTTGCTCCAGTCGCACCAGCACAGGGTACTGGATGAAGAGCTTCTTAATGGTCACGAGGAGTGACGTCCACTCTTCTCTTCTCTCATTCTGCACCACCACTCTGGAAGAAGAATTAACTCAGAACAGGCATTGAGCAGGTACTACATAGAGGACGTCATGTACCTCAAGAGGTTTCAAGGAAAGAAGAATATGTGACTCCCAGTGTTAGGGAAACTTGCCACACATAGTAATAAAAGTTAAGTATATTTAACAAACATTAGCAAAAAATAAAAAAAAAAAGTGATAGCATTAATAGCCCCATAAATTACATTTGTTTTGTGGTGATGGGTACCCAATCCAGGGCCTTGCAGATATTGGGTAGTGGCCTACCACTGAGCTACATCTTTAATGTAACAGTCATATAAATTAAAAATTTAAAAATAGGAAGATAAAAAAATTGCCTTGATGTTGTGTCAATACTCAGTGTTGAGCAAAACCATGTAAGTTTTCACATAAGGTTAAGGGCATGTAAATTTTCCCTTCGTGAATCACAACTAAGTAAAATATACTAGAAACCTTTTTTAAAAAGTATAAAGGGCTGGAGGAAGAGCAGAACGGTTAGAGTGTTTGCAAGGACCTGAGTTCGAGTCTCCAGCACTACAAAAGCTGGGCATGTACATGCCTGCAATCCCAGCACTTGGGAGGCTGAAGCAGAAGGATTGCTTTAAGTCGAAGCCAGCCTGGACTACACAGTGAGTTCAGGACCAGTCTGGACTACAGAGCAAAATCTTACACCAAAAAAAAAAAAGACATCCACATGAATGTATTACATGTATACCCAATAAATATGTTCAGGTCACGGAGCTAGATTAGGGGGAATGAATGGGTTGAAATTTGTTTATAGTTCTCTCAATACTTTTAAAAATTAGAACTATGTTAATACAGTCTAGAAAATGATAATTTAAATTTTAAAGACAATCCATTTCTGTTAACCTAGTAATTTCACTGCCAGAAATTTGTCCTAAATGGCTTCTCTAATATGAGAAACCCAGATTACGGGTTTAGTTTGTTCATCAAACTAAATGGGGAAGTAGTCGGAACTAATAGGGAGGGAAAGGGTGTGGGAGGGTGAAAAAGGGAGTGGGAAAGATTTGTAATTTTGATGTGAGATATACGTGCACAGAATACTCAAGTTCAATGTAAACATTATGTATCACATATATACATATCAATAAAAAGGGGAAAACTTTTAATTTTTAAAAAATGTGTTATAAAGAAATTTAATGATACATAACTATATATTTATAACAGTAATATAGATAGTGAAAATTAACGGGAATTATTCAAATTATGCAAAATGACAAAATACTATATGACCATCAAAAAGTATGTAATCCCTCTTGACAACTGTTATAAATATGAGTGATGGATATGTGGAGGTTCACAATACTATTCTCTACATAATTTTATCTACTTTATCAAAAATAAAAACAAAAGATCATGCTAATTTTAACTGAAGCTAAAACAAAAAATATCTGGAGAAACATTATTTTGCACTGCTGGAAGTGCTTCTCCATAAGGGACAGTCAGACCTGGCATGAGATTTATTTCAAAAAGACACAGAAATGTGTGGTAGAGCATACTGGGAACAGCTGTTACAGTGCTTGCCTTGCAAGTGTGTGGCCCTGGGTTCAATTCCCCAGCACCACATAAAAGCTGGGCATGGTGGGGCATGCATGTAATCCCATTGTAATCCCAGTAATTTGGGAGGCTGAGGCAAGAGCACTGTCCTAAATCTAAGCCTATCCTAGGCTCCATGGTGAGTTGAGGACCAGCCTGGGCTACAAAGCAAGACCCTATTTCAAAATAAATAAATAAAATCTTTGTAACTTAAGCAATAATAAAACAATCAGCCACAGTGGCAGGTGCCTGTCATACCTCAGTATTTAAGGAGCTGAACACTGGAGCCTATCTGGCTTATGTGGTGATGGTGAATTAAACTCATGGCCTTGTACTTGCCAGGCAAGCACTTTAACCACTAAGCCAGACCCCCAACCCCTAGACCACATTTTAAATAAATAAGTCCTGCAGACCATGCCATCCAGCAACCTCTAATCTATCCACAGCTAGCAACTTTCATCATGTAACAAAATGTCCCACACACACTCATTAAGACAAAAGGATTTTGAATGTTTAACCATAAAGAAAATATCTGAGGAAGCAGATATGTTCAACCTAAATAACATACAATATGTACATGTATCAAGCACCACAAAGAAATCTCCTAATCCATCTAATTTTTATATTATCAGTTTAAAAACAAATTTAATTTGAAAAGTAAAAAATAAGGCTGGGGATGTGGTAAAACACAGGGGTTCAATCCCTAACATCAGAAAAAAAAAAAAAAAAGGAAAGAAGTGAAAAGAAAAAGGGTTGAGGGCATAGTTCAGTGCTTAGAATGCTTGCCTATCATGATTCTAGCCACAAGCATTACATAAAAAATTAGCCAGACATGGTGGCACACAACTGTAATACCATACTTGGGAGGCTGAGGCAGGAGGACTGTTATGAGTTGGAGACTAGCCTGAGCTACATAGTGAGTTTAGGACCAGCCTGGACTACAGAACATGAGCCTCTCTCAAAAAAAAAAAAAAAAAAAAAAAAAAAAAAAAAAAAAAAGAAAAGAAAAGTGAAGTAAAGGAAAGAAACAACAAGGAAAATAAAGCCATCAGATGAGGGACAATTAAGGAAATACAAATATCGCTAGATATTGAACCATATGATAAAACCATTACTAATTTTGTTAAATAATATTGATTACATATAAAAATGCTCTTATTTTTTGGTTTTGCATGGGA